>BLSH010123562.1:1075924-1103030 GCA_018402905.1 Glandirana rugosa | reverse complement strand
GCGGTGAAAGACAAAACAAATTAGAACTGTGTACAAAACGATCGTATTGTATTCCTTATCGGACATTACTTTTAGATCGTTAAGACTATTATCAGTACTTACGATTGTTCTTTCTTCGTTACACGTCATCAAATTTGATGGTAAAATCAGTAACGTTAGTTTTCGGTAGTCCTATAAAACACATAAAAAATGGAGGAAGTAATTGGGTTTTACTTGTAAAGACACTGTATAGTGTGTCACTCGTTTTCATTTTGTCCTTGTGAAGGCCAAGGCCAAGGACTACTCCTTCCTCACTCCCTGCCGCCGAGGCCATATGTAGCCGGATATTTGAGCCTTTATATGGCTAGACTCACGAGTAGCTCGGGATGAACGTAGGGCTCGATGAGCACTCAGATCGGTATATTTCCGAGTTTATAGGCCGATGTATACCGGAGCCGCCGTCCCTCACTCCTTCCTCATCAGGAACCGGAACCGGAAGTGTTCCTGTTTTACTTTTGCTCACTGTGTGATATGTCACAGAAATGTTCATTTTGGGTTAATGAAGGAGGTAAAAAATACACAAAATATCCTGATGGCTTTTGATTGCAATGACTAAAATGGTAGTTTAAACTACTGCACATTGCTTCTTTCTTGTTAGCATTCATGACTATTATCAGAATTGCTAGATTTTCATTACAGGCTATTCCTTATGTTATGCTAGCAAAACATGTGTCAAGATTAAACAAAACAGAAAGTGGCGCCTCTATGTGCAGCATTAAAATTACCTTAATAGCGCAAGGGTTAAAAAGGCTTACAAAACGTCAGATGTAAGAAGGCTCATGATGGTACTGTGTGGGGGGATGATAGTCAGGTATCAGAGTGGTCTCAGTGGTGGAGGTCCCAGAAGTAATCCTATCTGCAATGAGGAGTCCCAGCCTCGCCAGCAGAGGGAAGCAGCATCAGTAGAGGCACCAGAGGAATCAGCTGCGCTTGCAGGGAAGGAACCAATCAGCTGTTCTGAAATACGTTCCGCCTCCATTGCATCTTTTATGGTTTGCAGTCCAAGCTGGTTGCTGGTCTCCACCCGCTGACATCACTTCCGGGACCTCCACGCTGCCACGCTGATCCCTGCAAATGCGGCTGATTCCTCTGGTGTCTCTACTGCTGTGACTTCCCTCTCCTGACCAGGCTGGGACTATACTTTGCAGATAGGATTACTTCTGGGACCTCCACCACTGGGACCACTCTGATTCTGGACTATCATCCCCCCACACAGTACCATGATGAGCCAATAATGCAAAGTCTGCAGATATGGCAGAATGTGGGGTTATTATTACAAGCAAACGTTCAGCACTTGGGGTGCCTACACTTGCCTATCACTTCCTGTTTCCTGCACATTCCTGTTGGCCAGTAAGGCAGTCCATAATAGTAATTGGCCATAAGGAATGTGAGGGCGTGGGATGTAGCAGCAACCTACCTGTAAGTGTCAGGGCTAAACTTGTGAGAATGGCCTGGCATTTGGGTCATTTTGAAGCTCCTGAAGGTGTATGCATGAATCTCTAGGTGCTGACACTCCTTACCCACAGAATATTTCTTGTTTTTCATTCTACAAAGTCTGCTTAGGCTGACTGCAGACATGAAATGACAGCTGTCCAATCCAGTCATCCAAAGTCAATAATTATACAGATTACAAAAACCTCTACTGGTTGCTAATGTTCTGCTTTGAGATAAACACCATTGGAAGCAACTGCTTACCCCATTCTTCACCTTCCTTTGATTACATAAACATAAATGCTCAGCTGTGTGCTAACTAGGCATTGAAGTACCATATAATTTTTGGATTGTGTATCTATGGGCACCCTAAAGGTGGCCATAGAAGGATCAACATTTGGCTGATTTAGCAGGGACTGGTTGAATTTTAATCAGTGTGTGGCCACTGTAGGTGAAAAGATATTAATCTACCAATCAATATCTGTTCAACCACCCTGCCTGATAAAATACACCGGGTCAGCAGGTGCAGCCAATAGTTGCAGTGCTGATCTCTGTATTCTGACAGTGGGGGTGTCACAATGGGGAGGATTCCCTCATTCACCTCAGATATGTTGATCAGGGAATTGGTCTGCTTTTTTTTTCAACCTGCTGGAATAATAAAAAAAAAAAAAACGGAACCATGTATGGTCAGCTTTACTGTCTAACAAATATATGAACTGGTAGTTATGGGCTAATGTATTTTTTGAAAATATCTTAAAACCCAATTTAACCTTCAGTTAAAATCAACAGGGATTCAATGACCTACAGTTTGTATCCATTCTAAAGCAGCCACAGCCCGAATAGAAAAAGGTATCCCCTGCTGGAAGTGACAGAATGGGTCCATTGCAGTCTTTACTCACAATTTATGTAAAGGGAGGCCATTGTCTAATTTAAAGTGGTATTAAAGTTTTGTTTCTTTTTTTTAAATAACAAACATGTTCTACTTACCTGCTCTGTGCAGTGGCTTTTGCACAGAGTAGCTCCGATTATCTTTTTTTCAGGTTCCCCACTGATGCTCCTGGCTCCTCCCCATCAAGCAGGGCCCCCAGAAAAAGCCACTTGCCCTGGGGGCCTGCTGCATGCTCGCTCCTGAGCCTCTGCTCTATGTGTCTACAAGACGCATAGAGTTGTGGCTCATTCCTGCCCTCCCTGCACTCTTCTCATTGGCTCTCCTTCTGCTGCCGAAATTACCTTTAATGTCTTATATAATCCTGTGTTTTCTAATGATAGGTGGTCCTGTCTCTGTGTTTTATGAAAAAAAAAAATGCTGTCTATACCTGATTTCAGAGCACTCATGTGATTGGTCTGCTCTCTCTTCCTCTCATCCCGACTGATGTCAGTGAGGGATTCTCTGCCCCGCCCATTGTAGCTGTCAGATGGGGAGAGTAGAGAGCCGTCCGGTCACGTGAGCCCCAAGCGGCGCTTGGAAATCAGGTATAGACGGCATTTTTTTATAAAACACATACACAGGAGCACGCATCATTAGGAAACACACAGAATTATTATGAAGTTGTTACAGTGGGTTAACGCTTACTGGGCACTTAAACCCCCCTCCAGCCCAGACCAATTTTCGACTTTCAGTGCTGTCACATTTTGAATGACAATTGCATGGTCATTTATAATTTTTTTCCCCACAAATAGAGCTTTCTTTTGTTGGTATTTGATCACCTCTGCGGTTTTTATTTTTTGCGCTATAAACAAAGAAAGAGCGACAATTTTAAAAAAAGAACAATATTTTTTATTTCTTTCTATAATACATATCCAAAAAAAATATAAAAAACATTTTTTTCATTTTTGGCCGATATGTATTCTTCTACATATTTTTGGTAAAAAAAAAAATCGCAATCAGCGTATATTGATTGGCTTACGCAAAAGTTATTGCAGCTACAAACTATGGGAATTGATTTATGGCATTTTTATTTTTATTATTAAAGTAATGGTGGCGATCTGTGATTTTTATTGGGACTGCGATATTGCAGCGGTGATGTCGAACATTTTTGACACTTGTTTGGGACCAATGACATTTATACAGCAATCAGAAACCTAAATAGCCACTGATTACTGTATAAATGTCATTGGCAGTGAAGGGGTTAACACTAAGGGGGTAGTGAAGGGGTTAACTGTGTTCCCTGTATGTGTTCTAACTGTGTGGGGGCAGGGCTGCCAGGGACATAACAGATCTAACTGTCCCTCCTCACAGAACGAAGAACCGCCATGTTTACATCAGCTGTTTCCCGTTCTGCAATTCTTACAGAGGATTGCGGGTCTCCAGTGGACGTCGAGGCTGCCTGACCCACGGCACGCCCATACAGCATGCAGCGGCCATGAGAGCACACCGCCACCAGCTGTGTGTGCGCGTGGAGTGTGCAAAGGGGCGGACGTCCATGGACATCCCAACGGCAATTGAAATCCATGCTGTAGCCGTCTTTCGTCTATAGCGCGGATCTGGACTGGTTAATTAAACAAGCTGAAATTAAAAGTTGATTGGTTACCATGCGCAGCTGCACCAGATTTTGCACTCTCCAGTTTTAGTAAATTAATCCCACTTTGCCAATTCTGCTCGAAGGGCATTGTATTTTCCTGGTTCACAAGGAACTTTCAAATGTTCTATGAATCATTCGGCCTGCAGAGTGAACCACTGTCCTGAATTAGCCAAGTTCACCAAACACCCCTTGGAACACCAAAAAATATTGCAAGAGTTGGCATATTTATGGGGCTGGTATGTACTGACAGGGTACCTTTCATGGGAATTGGTGAAATAGGGAATTGTGCTTGTTTGGTATGTTCATCGCTTGAGTAAAGACAACTTGTAGTCTATGGCATTTAGATGATTTTAGGAAATATTGTGATTGGTCAAAGAATCTCCTTAGCACTCAAATAGACAATCATGCTTATAAGTTATATGCATGCTGCAGGCTCTGATTCACAGTTTAGAATGAATCTCTTCTACTGTAAAAATAAATATAGTCTATCAGCCAAAAAATTATAATCAGTATGATAGCCTTTTTTTTCCTTAATTGTTATTAATTTGTTGTGATACAAAGAAGCCTATAAACATCCACATTATCATAAAACAATCTCTAACACACATATCGTAATGTTAATGAATACCTTTAGTGCCTTCTTAAAAAAAATAATGAAAACTGATTTGAACTTATCACTACCATCTTCTAAAAATTCTGCGGTGATAATGAAAAAAAGCCTGCTGGGCGATGCCCCAGAGAAGCATTTCCTGAAATTTTTCAAAACACTGTTTTCTTTGAGTTATTAATGACACAGTGGGAAGTTATTGAGTGCTTGAGTGGTAGAAAAGATTTCATAACTGTCCTGGTTTAAAAGGATCATACAATTCTAACGGCATAATTAAATTCAAACTTGCTTGACCAAGATGGTAAATTCCTTAACCTCTTCACTGTCAGACCACATTTTCTATTTTATTTTCACAGACATGCTAAAATGCACATTTTTGAGTTGAAATGTACTAAAGAGCCCCAAAGTAATATATTTTCTAAAAAAGGAGAGGGCTAACACAATACATACAGGTATATGGTAACCCCAGTTTCAAGATAGTTGTGCATAGGCTCTGTTACTGTGAGAATATAGAAAAATGTGACACGAGATTCACATTTTGGGTAAATGCAACGTACCAGACTAATGTTTCTGGGCAGAGCTAGTTGTGTATTTGGCTTTTTCTGCATTCTGTAGTTCTGGATCCAAACAGTCAATCCTATGTCCGGGTTTTGCTAGACACTTCATCCCTTTAAACCCGGACACATATGAATTATACAGGTTCTGAGGCAGATTTAATGCAGATAAGGCACCAAGTGAGTTTAATTACCACCTTAAGAACCTGTGTCATTAGTATGTGGTCGGTTTTAAAGGGATAAGGTGGCAACCCTATTGAAACCTGGAGTACACAGGTGTGCAGGGTTGTTATATACCAGGACTGATGATAGCTGAGAGCTCCCAATTTGGAGACTGCTCCCTGTGGGGGAGACAGGAGGTCTCATCGAGGGTTTAGAGGACCCAGACAAAGGGTCTCAGTTCCAGGTGTCAGGTCGACTACTATTGGGGTGTCATTTGAACCCCGATCCATAGACCAGAGGTGGGCTGTGCAGCAGGGCATTGTAAATAAAGGCTAGAGAGCCAAGTATCCAGGAGATCTGGACAACAAAGTTAGAGAGACTGGTAAGAAGTGCAGCATGGTACTGCAGTTGAAGCTGAGTGAGCTTATGAGCCAGATGGCTCTGCATTTTCCAGGGCTTGTATACTGCTCATTAAAAATATTTACACCTTATCAGTTTATAGTTAAAGTGGTTGTAAAGTCAGAAGGTTTTTCATCTTAATGCATTCTATGCATTAAGATAAAAAAATATCCTTCTGTGTGCAGCAGCTGCCTCAGTGCCTCCTAATACTTAAAGGGCAGGTTCAAACAAGAAATAAAATCAGTTAGTGAAAAATAAAGAAAATGCTATCCTAAACATGTTGCAACAGTGTGAAATCATAAAGTCTGCATAACTGATCGTATCAGTAATTTAGAATCTCTAGCTTCCAAGAGTGGTGATCTTAAGAAGGTCAGCTTGATCAATAAGAAGCTGACCAGATAGAGGAATGACTATTTAGATGATGGTTGGGAACAGGTATCAGGGGGTTTTAATGAATATTACCTTGCTATGTGGTGCGAGTTGGAGGGGGGGTAGCACAGAAAGAGAAGCAGCAAGGATTCAAAGGTAAGTGCTGGGTAGCTAGGGGGTATGAGAAGATATAGATGGAGGTGACATTGACTGAAAAAGTATGCAGAACAGGGGTTTGCCAGCAGCAAAATGGTTGGAGGCATAGGGATACTCTGGTGCACTGCAGCTACCCCTGCATACATTTACCAGCAGTTAGGATATGTTCCCAATAAAAATTTCAGGGCCTCATTTTTTGACTGGAATGCTCCTTTAAAAAAGGGAATTCCCGAGAGCATTTAAATGAGTATAAATAATATATATACTGAAAGAGTTGACTTTTTTGCTCAAAATGAAAACAGTTATGCAATACAGGTATTTTGTGCTAGAATAAAAGGCACACTTTATCACCTGTTGCTATATATTATAGGTTGTTTATATTTTTTGAAAATAGGCTTCAGTGCTTAAAGTAATTTTAATGTCTTTTCAAATATAGAGGATCAGCAAAATTATGCCTGCATAGTAAAATGGCATCATAGTGTGTGATAGAAGAAAGCACACAATTGTATCCAATAAAAGTGACATATCCACCTTAATAAATGGCATCATGCTGTTTCGAAAGGAACGGTGCTCTTAAAACATCATTATCACACTCTCCAGCAAACAACTTTGTTATTTTCTGCAGTTGAACAGAAACACTTAAGAAGTGGCAAAAAAATGGTGTTATTTTTTCAAGAATTATGTTTTCCTAACTTTTAGAAGTTACCTAGATCATTCAGAAGGTATAAATTTTTAATAACTCTGAAAACAAAGAAATACTTTTAAAAATAATGACTTTTTTGATACATGTCCTTTGTTGATCACATACTCATTATACAAAAGCAAGCAACTGAAGAAGCAATTGAAATGAAGAAATTATGAAAGAGAGCAAAAAAGTCAAGGTGAAGATAGACAAAAACAAGAGGATCAAAAATTTTCCTTCAGGTAAGCATCAGCAGGGTTCATCATTAGCAAAAACAAACACCGCTAAGCTCCTGTGACCCATAAGCCTGTTATTCTCACAAAATGACTTTGGTCAGCACTTCATATAAATTTCAAACTTTATTGAGGACATTTTATACAAGCAACCAGGAAATGTATGGGCAGTTTCACATCAATCCTGGCACTCTGTCGGGGCCAAGAATTAAGGATTAGCACAAAAGAGGTCAGATATGTGGGGGAAAATGGAACAGCCATTTTATTTATCAAACATTTCGTTTTGATTAAGCATTTATTTGGGATGTATATTTTGTGATTAGAAGTCCTGTTGTGTAACATCTGTACTTCTTGTGTTAGAATGATATTTATACCTCTAAATGGGAAGATTGTTCTCTGTCTTTTAAAGAATCTTCACCTCAAGGAAATACTGGAAGTAACAAGGCTATGTGAATGACTAGTAACACCTCAATAAATGTATTTATTATAAGTGCCAAAAAATAAATTGAATAAACTTAATTAACCACTTGCTGACCATGTATAGTATATATACAGTGGCAAAGTGGCACGTTCCCGCAAATCGCCATTTATAAACGGCGATCCTCGCATGCGCACTCCATGAGCGGGGCCGCGGGTTGACCGGACTCGATGTCCGCTGGCGACCCGCGATCGCCTGTGAGAGAGCCGATGTAAACATGGAGGTTCCCCACTCTGTGATGGGGGACATGACAGATCTACTGATCCCTGTACTCAGGATCAGTTAGATCTGTTATAGACAATGGGAGGTTCCCCCTATTAGGGTTTCATGCCAGCAATAAAAATATGAAATGTAATTGTTATAAAAAAGTATACATTTATTTAATCAAGTCTCACAATTTCTTTTGCATCTCCAAAAAAAAAAGAAATTGTGATACTCGATTAAATAAATTTATACTTTTTTATAACAATTACATTTTGTATTTTTATTGCTGCCATGAAACCCTAATAGGGGGAACCTCTCATTGTCTATGCCAATCTAGCGGAGGGCAGCATACTATATCTCTCTTCGTACTCTCCAGTCCATGCAGTTAGATCTGTTATGCCCCTGGCAGCCCAACACCCATACAGTTAGAACACACACAGGGAACACAGTTAACCCCTAGATCGCCCCTTGCAGATTAACCCCTTCCCTTCCAATGATATTTATATAGTAATCAGTGGCTATTTTTAGATATGATCGCTTTATAAATGTCATTGGTCCCAAAAAAGTTTCCAAAACGTCCGACATGTCCGCCGCAATATTGCAGTCCCAATAACAATCACAGATCACCACCATTACTAGTAAAAAAAAAAAAGAAAATAGTAAAAATGGCATAAATTAATTCTCATGGTTTGTAAACACGGCAACTTTTGTGCAAACCAATCAATATACCCCAATTGCGATTTTTTTTTAACCACAATTATGTAGAAGAATAAAACAGAATAAATTTGTTTTTTTATATTTTTTTTTGGACATGTATTATAGCAAAAAGTAAAAAATATAGTTTTTTTTCAAAATTGTTGCTATTATCTTGTTTATAGCGGTGATCAGAAGTGACGCAGGGGTGATCAAATACCACCAAAAGAAAGCTCTATTTGTGGGAAAAAAAGGACGTCAATTTCGTTTGGGAACAACGTAGCATGACCGCGCAATTGTCAGTTAAATCTAGGCAGTGCCGAATCGCAAAAAGTGCTCTGGTCCTAAAGTGGGAAATCCTTCTGGGGCTGAAGTGGTTAGAAAGAACAGTTCATATGGATCCACTAGAGATGATAAGGATGATGGAGTCCCCACACCAGTTGAAGTGTGAAGGTTAGTGAATACACTCATCACCGCTGTGCATGAAAGGGCAATCCTGCTTACCAGAATATATTGACCCTCAAATTATAGCTGGGTCAAAGAAGGCATGTATGAATGCCAAGCCAAGATGAATGTAATGCCAAGCTGCCAATGTAGACACTACTACAACTCCTTGCGGCAGATGTATATCCCAATACCAGGGCTGGAAGCACATATTTCAAATGATAGGTGCAGGCAAAGTGACACTTACCCTCAAGGGATATAAAAACACAACAATAGTGCTATACGTCTAAAAAAACGAAATCGCTGCTTTATTATATGTATATGGCACTCACATGTAAATAGATAAAAAATAGTATATTGAGATTAAAAACAGCCGCTGCAAATTCTTTTTAATCTCGATATGCTCGTTTTTATCTATTTACATGTGAGTGCCATATACATATAATAAAGCAGTGATTTAACTTTTTTAGATGTACTGCACTATTGTTGTGTTTTTATATCCCTTGAGGGGAAGTGTCACTTTGTCTGCACCCATCGTTTGGAATATGTGCTTCCGGCCCCGGTATTGCCACGAGGAGTTGTAGTGTTGTCTACATTTGGGAGCTTGGCATTCCATTCATCTTAGCTGATGTTCATACATGCGTTCTTTGACCCATCTATAATCTGAGGGTCAATATCTTCTGGTAAGCAGGATTGCCCTTTCATGCACAGCGGTGACAAGAGTATTCACTAACCTTCTCACTTCAACTGGTGTGGGGACTCCACCATCCTTATCATCTCTAGTGGATCCATATGAACTATTCTTTTTAGGACCTTTTAATTAAGTTTATTCAATTTATTTTTTGGCGCTGCACCCTTTGTATTCTATAATTGCTGATGGGGATGCGATCAAACCTATTTGTGCTGGCTGCCAGTGTTAATTTTCCTTAGCCGAGCACAGATAACATTTTTGGATTTTAGGTCTATCTAGATGCTTGTATAATAAATACATCTACATTGCATTCACTTGAGTGTACTGGAATCACAGTGCTGTCAGTTCTGTCTTTTCAGCAGACTTGCATGGAAATTGAATAGTGTGAGGCAGACATGGAATACACTGGACACCCTTGCTTCTAGCATAAACAGCAGCTGCTTTAAAGTGACAATTTGATGTGAAAATGATGGAAAACCTCATAGTCCACCTTAACAACTCTTTAGATAACTAAATACAGTCTGGGAGCTGTGGCATCTAAAAGAAATATATATAGTGTACTGTATGTGATAGACCCAACCAGGACAGAGGCTTTTGTAGGGGACTAGGGCCCTGGCTTTTGAGGGGACTCTATTCTTTGGGATGTGTGTGACTAGCGGTCCTTTGCACTGTTTTTTCTTTGAATTCAGGCCCATGCCTCCCTAAAACACACAGACTCTGGGAACCTAGGACCTGCATACAGATTTGGGGCCTAAAACAACAATGCCTGCTTCAACCCCCTCCTGTAATCTGTTTAATAAGGTGTCTTTCTCTCATTGTATAATTCCCCATTGTGTGCCTCCTAGGTGTGAATCCCCATTGTTAATCAAATCACCTATTGTTTCTGTCTGTCTGCTAATCCTCTTGGAGGCGTGATTAGCATTGTGTCCACGTTACCTCTTAATCAAACCATTGTGGCATGTTTATGGGTTTATGTTAATTTATTTACTGTTAAATTAGATCACTGTTAGCTGTTAACTGGGTTACTGTTTGACGTTTGCATTGTGGTGACTGTCCTATTTTTGAAGTGTATGAAAACTTGTATTTCTGTTCAATAAACAGTCATTCCTTTGGTTTTTACCTCAACGTCTTGTCTGTGTATGATGCCTGGGGTAAAGGGCTGGCATTAGCTATTGGTCTGCTGGAAGGGTTTGGAGGGCAGGAGGCACTGTTTAGCAGAGGCACCCAGGCGGAGTGCCAGAAGGTCCATCACACTATGATTCATCAGTGTTTCTTAGCTCAAGGTTAGGGCCAAAACAGTGAGTTTATTTCACACTTCTGCTTGCCTTCTCACTTTTATTTGAAAGAAAGTCAAAATTCGTGCAAGTATGTCGTCCAATGCAGGGGGTTCTCACCATTACTATAAATCAAACAAATTCAGCTTCCTGGCTCACTTGTGGCAGCTTTACTGCTCCAAATACCTCTTCAGGGTACCTTCTTAACATTAGTACTTTTTTGGTCCTCCTGACCATGAAATATGTCCCAGTGTTTATGCACTGATGCCGAACCACAGCTCTGTGTCTTCCTTACAGATTCCTAGCTGCTGTGTCCCTCATGGACTCTCTCTATAGCTTCCTAGCTGCTCTGTTCCTCGTGGACTCTCTCTTAGGCTCAGGTTTTGGCCTGTCCTGGGCTGGACACCATGATGCATACCAGCACCTCTCATGGCTCCCTTCACATTTTAACCCACTAGGGAGGGTGGGGCTCTGAGCTCTACCTCTGGCTCCCATATGAAGCCAGCACACACCTGTGCCATTAGCATGCTTTGCTTCTTAGAAAATCTGGTGTAAACCACCATTTTAAACAATAGCACGGGCTCACCCTGCCAATATATATATATATATATATATATATATACTGCATATATTAGTTAATACCACCCTAAGTAGTTTTGCTAGAATCTATATACTAAAGTGGTATGGGGAGTGGCTACCCAGGACAGATGTGTATCCTTTCTTGCTTTCAAGCTATTCTCTTTCTTAGGTACCGCTACAGTTAACAACTCGAACAAGGCAACACTAAAAGCACGCACACATTAGATTATGCACTGTGTGGGAATAACCCTATAGAACAACTATATTGTGAAAAGTCTCAAAAAATGTCACTCTGTCATCGATTGCTTAACATGTATTAGACTGCTATAGCATATTCCTATATTACCTTCACAACCTGTTCTGAGAACTCAAATATGTACTGAAATAATGGTTTGTCTCATTCAGCTCTATATTGTATTCTGAAATATACTAATCTTTTTTAAACTCCCTGGCGGTATGATCATGTCAGATTTTTGCGTCTCAAAGTGGTACATTTTTTCGCATAGAAATTTGGCGTTTTATATTGTAGGCCTGTAATTCTTAGGAATAACTCACTTAAGAGAAGAGTCTAGTAGACATCCCGGGTATGATAAAGTTTGAAATAACAAAATCATGAATTATAATATATATGAAAAAATATATATAATATAATAAATACCTATAAATAATTATCAAAAATAATAATATAATAATAAAAAAAATGTATTCAATAATGTAATCATGTTAAAAACACTGACATTTGCTCAGTTGTAGAATTGTCGTTGTCGTTTGACGTAAAGGGACACTTTTTTATGCCATGGACATTCTCAAGTTTCCAGGCAGAAAGAATGGCATATATAATATAAAAGTGCATGCAGGGCACTGGGCAAACCACTAGGGACAAAAGGGACGTGAAATGCTTTGATACAGTAATGTAATCTTACAGATTACAGTGTACTGTATGTTTAC
Organism: Glandirana rugosa; assembly: GCA_018402905.1. Taxonomy (NCBI): domain Eukaryota; kingdom Metazoa; phylum Chordata; class Amphibia; order Anura; family Ranidae; genus Glandirana; species Glandirana rugosa. The sequence goes on along the minus strand of BLSH010123562.1, from coordinate 1,090,565 downwards.
TGTGTGTTTCACTTTTTGAATCTCCCGCTAGGCTCCGCCCCGTGCGACGCGACACTCGCAGGGAACGGAGCCCAGCATCACACAGGAATCGGGCGGAGGACACAGCCCACAGACACAGCAGGGGGACATCGCTGGATCCAGGGGACAAGGTAAGTAACCCAGCCTTGGATCCAGCGATGCAATCCTGAGTGTGGCTCAGGGTTACCGCTATTTGAAGTGAAAACATACCCCGAGCCACACTCGGGAATACCGTCAAGGAGGCTATGAAGAAAACAATTCATGTCAATAAAAAAAAGTAAATGTGTTTTCTTTTTTCTTTATATGTGACAGTACTTTAGTAGTTTAGTGAACAGAGGTAAGCAAGCTTTACTTTTACTAGTGATTGAAAATGTAGTCACATGGCAAAGATCAGAGTATGTCTGTGTACCTTTCTTTTAATGGTTATTAATTTCATTAACTAACATTGGAAAAATTGTTAGTGAATAAATTCACTCTATGATATCATTGTATTTTGTATGTCAAATCAAAAACAGAAAACTGCATGAGTGCTCCTTTGTAACTGGTTTCCCTTCAGTATTAGAAGCTTTACCTCTTTGATGTCAGTGCAAAGTTCTGCCATCTGCTATCTACCTGTCAAATTCGAGTGCCTCAAGAGGCCTAAAATAAGCGTTCTTTCACTGATTTATGTATAAAGGTTACAATAATAAAAATATTTTGGAATGCAGTAAAATGTAGATATAAGACAGCACTTAGCAATATTATGAATGATATGTGTGATAAACACAGGGCAAACTCACACTGCACTGCCATCAATACATAACGATGACACCCTCCCAGGACCATAATCTAGGTATCAGCAGACTCAAGGTAATTAACACAGGGTTTAGTTAGCTAAGCAGTTATTTATGTATTAGGTGCTACGCTTCAATACACCTTCCTCCTAAATACCAGAAATAAAAATAAAGTTAGGAACATATATGTGTAAAAATGATATATGTGACTCTAAATGGATAAAAGTGCATAAATCTCCTTCCTGTTGCATGCTATAAAACCACCCCTTACACCACAAATATAATCATATGACATTCAATAATATTTAAAATAGTTCATTAAAGTATTAAAGTGATTAAAGTGCTTAAGTAAATAAAGTAATAAATAAGTAAATAAAGTACTCTCTATTCACTCTCTGATGCTCTGTGAATAGAGCACTTTATTTACTTGAGCACTTTAACATGGATAGAGTTGACCCCTCATGATGTCAGACGTTGCTGACGAAACGCATTGGGAGGAATTTCCGGGACACACCACTTCTAGCCTTTGGAGCGCAGGTGGAGTGCAAACCGATGCTTTCAGTTTCCATTTTCATACTCTTACATGCCTGAGTATTTTTACATTGATGTATGTGCATTTTTATATGTTTTTTAGTAAAACTGGATATTACTACACTATGGGATGTTCCTTTACCTTTTATCTTTGCGAGTGAGGTCTGCACAGAGTTTCTTAAAGGTGCAGGAGCACAGTTAACCACTTGCCTACTGGGTACTTTTACCCCCTTCCGGCCCAGGCTAATTTTCAGCTTTCAGCGCTGTCACACTTTGAATGACAATTACACGGTAATGCAAAACTGTATCCATAGATATTTTTTATCATTTTATTCACACGTAGAGCTTTCTTTTGCTGTTATTTAATAGCCACTGTTTTTTTTATTTTTTGCTAAACAAACAAAATTATTTTTCTCCTTCACTGATGTGTGCTAATGAGGCTGCACTGATGTGTGCTGATGAGTCTGCACTAATGGGCACTGGTAGGTGACACTGAAGGGCACTGATAGGTGGCACTGATGGGCACTGATGAGGGGGCACTGGACGGCACTGATGGTGAGGCACTGATGAGGCTGCACTGATAGTCAGCACTGATGGGCGCTGATAGGTGGCACTGATGGGCACTGATAGGTGGCACTGATGGGCACTGATGAGGAGGCACTGGAGGGCACTGATGGTGAGGCACTGATGAGGCTGTACTGATAGGCAGCACTGATGGGCGCTGATAGGTGGCACTGATGGGCACTGATAGGTGGCACTGATGGGCTTTGATCAGCGGCACTGAAGGGCACTGATAGGTGGCACTGATAGGCACTGGTAGTCAACACTGATAGGTGGCACTGATGAGGAGGCAATGCTAAGCACTAATTGACAGCACTATTGGGCACTGATTGGCAGCACTGATTGACAGTACTAGTGGGCACTGATTGGCAGCACTGGTGGGCACTGTTGGGACTGCACTGATAATCAGGACACTGATAATCAGTGTCCTGATTATCAGTGTCAATGTCCCTTTAACACAAGCCGGCTATTGGCTCTCCTTTTCTCTACTCACACTGTCAGCGCGAGGAAAGAAAAGCCGATAACCGGTTGTGTTTACTTCCGTGATCAGCACTACTTTCCTAGGTGTTACCTTTTTTATCACCTTTGGATATATTCATTTGCACTGAGCACTTTACTTGGATTGTTTATTATGGACTTTTATTTTTTGTACAATTGTTTATTGTTTATTGTACAGTATATTATCTGCCTTTATAAGAGTGCAGTCTAGTTTTCATCTCTTTTTACATGCAGCTCTTTAATATTTAATATTTCTTTAGTATATTTTTTAACATTTGTTTAAGATTGGTTTCTGGCCACATGACAGGTACATATTTGATTTTTCACATACTTCAGTCACATTTATTATTGTTTTGCGCAGGTGTAGATTAACCACTTAAGGACCGGAAGGATTTCCAGCTTTAGGACCGGAGCCCTTTTTGCGATTCGGCGCTGCGTCGCTTTAACTGACAATTGCGCGGTCGTGCGACGTTGTACCCAAACGAAATTTGTGTCCTTTTTTTCCCACAAACAGAGCTTTCTTTTGGTGGTATTTGGTCACCTCTGCGTCATTTCTGATCGCCGCTATAAACAAAAGAAGAGCGACAATTTTGCAAAAAAACCCAAATTTCTTACTTTTTGCTAAAATACAAATCCAAAAAAATATATATAAAAAAACATTTTTTTTCACCGTTTTTGGCCGATTTATGTTCTTCCTCTAAAAAAAATCGCAATCGGCATTTATTGATTGGTTTGCGCAAAAGTGGTCGCGTTTACGGATGATGAGAATTCATTTTTGGGGTTTTTATTTTTTTTTTATTTTTTACTAGTAATGGCGGCGATCTGCGATTTTTAGCGGTACTGCGATATTTCAGCGGACATGTCGGAACATTTTGACACTTTTTTGAGACCATTGGCATTTATACAGCGATCAGTGCTATAAAAATGCACTGATTACTGTGTAAATGTCATTGGCAGTGAAGGGGTTAACCTGCAGGGGGCGCTCTAAGGGTTAACTATGTTCCCTGGGCGTGTTCTAACTGTATGGGGGCTTGCCTAGCTGGGGAAGGGAAGTGGTCACAGCCTTCACGTACAGGAAGGCTGTGATCACAGCCCTTCCCCCTCACACAGAGCGGAGGTCCGTGTTTACTTACACGGACCTCCACTCCTTCACTCCGGGGGGGCATCGCGGGTGGCCGGCGGCAATCGAAGCCGCCGCACCCGCTCCCTGGCCCTCCCCGGACACAGTGAGCGCGCGGGCACACCCCCGGCGGCGCGCGCGCGCTCACTGTGCGCGATCTGGCGGCCGCCGTCGTATGACGGCGTTTTGCCTTACAGAGCCACTTTGCCGCCGTCAGATGCCGATCGGCGGTCGGCAAGTGGTTAATAGTTTAAACTAGTAGAACTTGACACTTCAGCACTCCAAATTCACAGGAAAGTTTGCCACAGAGTGTTCAAAGAGCCATCACCACTGTGCAACTTGGGCTGGATAATAGTAGAGGTGCCTCCCTCCTCAGAGCAGGGAATATTTTACTGCACAGACAACAAAGAACAGAAGGGAGCAAACTCCTAGTGCATTGTCTCAAGCACCTTATTAAAAGATTCAACATATAATCACAAGCCAAACATGGAATCATAGCGCATCATGTACACAATCCAGAAGTCCACTCTCCAGCTGACACATTTCTGATGACTGGCTTCCTTCCTCAGAGCAATAATCTGGTTTCACCATTTGAATGATCCCATGAGGTTGGAGGACGGACATCTTCATTTTGTATCATGATACGCTAAGATTCCATGTTTGGCTTTTGAGTATAATTTATATAACCTATAAATGTTTTACTAGCTTTGAATAGACTGTGGAAGGATAGGATTCTTGTTGGTTTTTTAAAGCAATCAGGGCTCTAATAAAAAAAAACTGCTCTCGTTTTTTCTGCTGACAATGGCTTCACCTAAGAGGAAGTAAAGATAAAAACTTCAGCAGGGACACATACAGAAATAAAAAAAATGTAACAGGGGTTCCAGCCTTTCCCAACTTTATAAAAAAAATGTGTTTCTGTCTTTGCTCCTGTAGCAGAATTCCCCTCTTCCTGTATGTTAAAACATTGTCCACAATATAAGGAAGGGGAAACCTCTATAACGGAGCCTCGGATAACCTAACTACATTTTTATCTTTCCCCACCAAATCCAAAACTAATCAACAAAGTTTGCCTAGCTATACAATTTATTGCTAGTGCATATTATACAGTAATAAAGAGAAACTTCACTAAACACTAGTTAAGCTGAAATGATTATAGTTTTCCTTATATATCACCCCCTCTAGGCTGCTAGGCTAAATTTAGTTTTTGGCTTCATTGCAGTCAATGGAGCAGCACTTGATTGTTTTTGTCTGGTCAGAGTTTTAAGGTTGAGTGTTTCATTTCTCCCAGCTGTTTCTGGCATAAGCTTTCAGAATATAGGGCAGGGAGAGTCAAATGACAAGCATTAATATTTATCATGCTCCAGCCAATCCCCGTAAGAAGGCATCCAGAAGGTGGCTGTGGAGATGATAAATGTTTTGTGGGGCCTTGACAGAGTGTTCTTCCTCTGCCAGGTGGGTTCAAGTTCTCTTGGGGTCAAGGATTCCAATCTGGGCCTCAGTCAAGGATTGCAATCTGGGCCTCAGTGGGAGTTAGTTTAAGGGCTTGAAGAAGATTGCAAAAGAGGGTTGTTGTTACAGTCTGGGTCTCAGCCCAAGTAGAGCTGAGGGCCCAGGGAAGATTGGTAAAGGTTTAGTGCTGGAGGCACTGTCTGTAGTCCTAGTCTGGAGAAGGATATCTTATCTTTCTCACTGAGGATCTCCTGGAGGAAGCAGAGTGGCAGACAGCTCCTAGGATATTGTGAGAGATTGTAAGAACTGTGTTTGGGACTTTCATATGTGCTTGCAGCTATAAGAATTTGTGCTAGAAGCTTGTCCTCCTATTGATTATTTTGGAGTATCTTGAACACTTAAACCCCTCTCCTGTTACGAATTACTCAGCAATAAGTTCTAAAAATACATTTCCTAGACTAAGCCTGTATTGTCAGCGTGCATGGGATTGTGTTTGTGACTGGCAGCCCTGTACTAGCAAGGGAGACCTGGGCATAATTCTCAACTGCCTCTTCAGGCGTAAGCGCTACACTTAATTTGTGAAAATTACTAATCTCTACTGTTAAGTTTCATATGATATCAAATCTGCTTCAAGTCTATCTAACTTTAGCTGCTATCAACGTGTTAAAGAAATATCAACACTGTTTTTAAATCCTTGTTCAATCTCCCAGGGCACCTAGTGAACTGATAACTTGGCCTTGGTTTGATCTGTGGCTGCATTGTGTACTAGAAGGGAAGCTCAGACTGAGGCCTCATTAATGGGTGTTAACTATGTAACTATGAGAAAGCTACATCATAGCACTGTAGCCACTGGCCCTCTCTTTGTAGAGCAGAACCAGATTGAATTTAGATGAAACACTTTTTGCACATTATTTTACACATAGAGACCAGGCAGGTAGGAATCAGTGCAAACACAGTGGCTGCATCCATAGGTTAATTATATGCTTGATGCCTGCCAGAGCAGTGACAGATCTTTTACAGGCAGATTACTAGTAGGTAGAGTTGAGCGAACCCGGACTGTAAAGTTTGGGTCCGTACCGAACTTTGGGGTGTCCGGGTTAGGGCCCAGGGTTCTGGTATTTTATTCCACGTGTTGAATAGCTGCCAAGGGCAGCCAATCAACAAGTGTTTCACTGGTTTTCCCTTAGAAGCCATCACAGCCATGCCTACTAATGGCATGGCTGTGATTGGCCAGTGCATCATGTTACCCAGCCTCTATATGGGGCTGGAGTCACCGTGCTGCATGTCATATGCTCTCAGGATAGTTTAGGGATAGGATGCTGCTGGCTCTGTGAAGGACAGATTGCAGATATTAAAGAACATCTCATCCTGCATTACTGAATGATCTGATTGTGGACTAGGTAGAGATACTAGTACTGCTGCTTTGAGGGACATATTGCAGACCTCATCCTGCTGCTCAGAACTATCTGACTGGACTAGGTAGAGTCTGTTGCTTTAAGGGAGATTATTGTTCTAAAATCATCTCCAAGTTGTACAGGAAAAGGTTCCAGCTGTTGCTTTAAGGGAAAGATTATTGTTCTAAAATCATCTCCAAGATGTACAGGGAAAGGTTCCAGCTGTTGCTTTAAGGGAAAGATTATTGTTCTAAAATCATCTCCAAGTTGTACAGGGAAAGGTTGCAGCTGTTGCTTTAAGGGACATATTATTGTTCTAAAATCATCTCCAAGTTGTATAGGCAAAGTGTCTTCCAGCCGCATAGAGCCATATTATTGTTATAAAATCATCTCCAAGTTATATAGGCAAAGTGTCCTCCAGCCGCATTGAGCCATATTATTGTTCTAAAATTTAGAACAATAATATGGCTCTCTATGCGGCTGGAAGACACTTTGCCTATACAACTTGGAGATGATTTTATAACAATAATATGGCTCTCTATGCGGCTGGAAGACACTTTGCCTATACCACTTGGAGATGATTTTATATTTCTTGCACAAAAATAAAAAAACAGTGCTGGCTACCTCCTCCTCCTCCACCGCCACTTTCACCGCATCCTCAACCTCTAACTCCACATCCACCTCCATTTTTGATTTTTTGATGTGATTTTAGCTTAAAAATTATTTTAAGTTATTTCCCTATCCCCATTTCTTTGTAGGGCACTTGTCCGACTCTTACCCCCATTTTCCTTCCTTTTGCAGACCTCTAGGACTTGCCAGGACTTTGTTACAGCCATTTTTGTGCCTAAAAGTTCGGGTCCCCATTGATTTCAATGGGGTTCGGGGTCCGGGACAAAAGACTTTGTCCGGAAGTTCGGCCGAACCTGCAGAACCCGGACTTCCAGTGGTTCGATCAACTTTACTAGTAGGCAGTTTTGCATTACAGATCTATCGCTGTCCGGGGAGCAGTGAGCAAGCAGCATCAGCCCATGGATGCAGCTACTTTATCTGCACTGAGCCCTATAACACAAAACAGGCATTGCATTCAGGCTCCTCCAGACAGACAGCCTGCAACATCCTGAACATAGGAAAGAGGGGATCAATCCCAGCCCATAGCTCTGTGTATATGGGGAGTCCAGCCCCAATGCATTGTCACTTCCTCCTCTCCTCAGTGTTGGCTGTCATTATCTCCTCTTCCTGCCAGTCAGTAGGGATGGGAGAACAGTTCAGCATGAGCATAAATTCGGGCCAAACTTTTGTTGTTCGGTCGTTCGGGAAACAGCCAAACAAACGGGTCATTCGACCGTTTGTTCGGCCCACCGAACGGACCAAAATGCATTGTGGTAGAGTTGAGTGGACACCTGGATGTTCCGGTTCAGTGGGTTTGGCCGAACTTCACGAAAAAGTTTGAGTTCGGCCCCGAACTTGACCCGAACTTGACCCCAAACTCCATTGAAGTCAATGGTGACCCGAACTTTTGGGCAGAAAAATGGCTCTAAAAAAGTCCTGGAAAGGGCTAGAGGGCTGCAAAAGGAAGCAAAATGAGGGTAAGAGTAGGACAAGTGCCCTGCAAACAAATGTGGATAGGGAAATAACTTAAAATCACATAAAAAAAAATGGAGGAGGAGGGGGATGTGGAGTAGGGGGTTGAGGAGGGGGTGACCGTGGCGGTGTAGGTGGTGGAAGTGGCGGTGGAGGAGGAGGTAGCCAACACTGTTTTTTGTTTGTTTGGGTTTTTTCTAATTGGGGTAGCCCCCAAAATATTGAGACATATTAAAAAAAAAAGAATAAGTTCACTTAAGTATACCAATGGCTGTGTGAGGCCGGTATAAATGTCTATTCTGCACAAGGTACAGACAAGTCTTGTGGGATCCATGCCTGGTTCATTTTAATAAACGTTAGATTGTCCACGTTGGCTGTGGACAGACGGCTCTGCTTGTCTGTGATAACGCCCCCCTGCCGTGCTAAACACATGTTCAGACAATACACTGGCTGCAGGACAGGCCAGCGCCTCCAAGGCATAAAGGGCAAGCTCAGGCCATGTGCCAAATTTGGAGACCTAGAAGTTGAATGGGGCAGACCCATCAGTCAGTACGTGTAGGCGTGTGCACACATACTGGTCCACCATGTTGCTGAAATGCTGCCTCCTGCTAAGACGTTGCCTATCTGCTGGGGGTGCTGTTTGTTGTGGCGTGCTGCTGACAAAGCTTTTCCACATTTCAGCCATGCTAACCCTGCCTTCTGAAGTGCTGGCAGTGCCACAGCTGTGTTGGCGACCTCTTCCTCCTCCTCTGCCTTCGCCTTGTGCTTCCACTGAGCCCCCGGTGTAATTTGGGAATGCCCTCAGCAGCGTGTCTATGAGCGTGCGCTTGTAGTTGTGCATCTTCCGATCACGCTCCAGTGAGGGAATTAAGGATGGCACGTTGTCCTTGTAATGGGGATCAAGCAGAGGTGGCCACCCAGTAATCAGCACAAGTTACAATGTGGGCAATTCGGCTGTCGTTGAGCAGGCACTTCAGCTTGCAGTCCCTCATGTGTGCCAGGCTGCCCAGAGGCAAAGACAATCATGTATCATCGGTGTCCTCCGTATCCCCCCAGCCACGCTCCAGTGATGCCCACGAGCTGCATTGGGTGCCACCCTGCTGTGAACACGGTTCCTCCTCCTCCTCATCATACTCGTCCTCCTCATCCTCCAGAACTGTACCCTGTCTTGACGGCCTATGCTGGTGCAGGAACCCACCCTCTGAGCCACTTGTGAATGACTGGCCTGATAACCATGGAAATGACCCCTCTTCCTCCTCCTCTTGTGCCACATCCTCTTCCATCATGGCCCGAAGTGTTTTTTCAAGGAGACATAGAAGTGGGATAGTAATGCTGAGAACAGCGTCATCAGCACTGGCTATGTTGGTGGAGTACTCAAAACACCGCAATATGGTACACAGGTCTCGCATGGAGGCCCACTCATTGGTGGTGAAGTGGTGCTGTTCTGCAGAGCGGCTTACCCATGTGTGTTGCAGCTGAAACTCCACTATTACCTGCTGCTGCTCACACAGTCTCTCCAGCATGTGCAAGGTGGAGTTCCACCTTGTGGGCACGTCGCATAGGAGGCGGTGAGCGGGAAGGCCAAAATTCCGCTGCAGCACAGACAGGCGAGCAGCAGCAGGGTGAGAATGCAGAAAGCGCGCACAGACGGCCCGCACTTTCTGCAACAGCTCTGACATATCCGGGTAATTTTTTAGAAATTTCTGCACCACCAAATTCAGCACATGCTCCAGGCAAGGGATGTGCGTCAAACCGGCTAGGCCCAGAGCTGCTACAAGATTTCACCCATTATAGCACACCACCAGGCCGGGCTTGAGGCTCAGTGGCAACAGCCACTCATCGGTCTGTTGTTCAATGCCCATCCACAGCTCCTGCACAGTGTGGGGTTTATCCCCCAAACATATCAGTTTTAAAACAGCCTGCTGTCGTTTCCCCCTGGATGTGCTGAAGTTGGTGGTGAAGGTCTTATGCTGACCGGATGAGGAGGTGGTAGAGGAGGAGGAAGCGGAGGAGGAGGCAACAGGAGGCAAAGAGAAATGCCCTGCAATCCTCGGTGGTGGAAGGACATGCCCCAAACTGCTATCCGCCTCAGGCCCACCCGCCACTACATTTGCCCAGTGTGCAGTTAGCGAAATATAGCATCCCTGCCCGTGCTTACTGGTCCACGTATCAGTGGTTATGTGGACCTTGCCACAGATGCGTTTGCACAGTGCACACTTGATCTTGTCCCCGACTTGTTCGTGCAGGGAAGGGATGGCTCACCTGGAAAAGTAGTGGCGGCTGGGAACCACGTACTGACAGCATTTCAAAGGCCAGGAATTTTGAAATGCTGGCATTCAAGGCCAGGGATCGTGAGTGGGTAGGGGGGTACTTCCTTTTTCTCTCCAGTGTTTAGGAGATGGACAGCTGTAAGCTTCCATGGGACCATGTGGAAATGCTTGGGGACGGTGGCGGACATGGTGGCATTGCTGTCACATCGTCTGTTTGCTGGGTGGCAGGTGACACTGGCACTGTAGAGGTGGAGGAAGAGGCCGAGGCAGCAGCATAAGAGGATGCAGAAGGAGCCTGAGACCTTTCTTGGATTTTGAGGTGCTTATTCCACTGCAGCTCATGCTTTGCATGTAGATGCCTGGTCATGCAGGTTGTGCTCAGGTTTAGAACATTTATGCTCGCTTCAGGCTCTGATTGCACAACGTGCAGCACGTGTCTTGTCGTCAGCACATTGTCTGAAGTACTTCCACGCAAGGGAACTCCTTTGAGCTGCCTTTGGTGTGATAGGTCCCTGGGTGCGGTGGGTAGTAGCAGGCATACTTTCTAGGGGACACTCGCTCCGCTTTTGCAACCTGCTTCCTCTTTTGCTGTGCTTGTGCTTCTGTGCGACCACCACCTCTTCCTCCAAACTGCACATGTTACTCGCTTGACCTTCATTCCATGTGGGGTCTAGGACCTCATCATCCTCCACATCATCTTCCACCCACTCTTCACCACTGCCCTCCTTGTCAGTCTGCACACTGTAGAAAGCCGCAGCAGTTGGCACCTGTGTTTCATCATCATCAGAGACTTGCTGCGGTGGTGTTTCCATGTCATCATTCTGAAACAGAAGCGGTTGGGCATCGGTGCACTCAATGTCTTCCACTTCTGGAGCAGGGCTATGTGGATGGCCCACAGAATGCACACCAGCAGAGTCATCAAAAAGCATAAGAGACTGTTGCATGATTTGGGGCTCAGACTGCTTGGCTGATTTACAAGGGCCTGAGGTGAAAGACAGATGGGGTTCAGGTGCCAATACTGAGCTTTCAGCAAGGGACCGGGTGGGAGACAATGTGAAGGAACTAGAACTACAGTGTAGTGACGGTTGATCACCGTCTATTTGATTGCGTTACTGCAAGTTTAACGCCATTTACTTCTGTGTGTGTTACTGCCAGTTTAACGCCATTTACTTCTGTGTGCGTTACTGCCAGTTTAATGTCATTTACTTCTGTGTGCGTTTCTGCCAGTTTAACACCATTTACTTCTGTGTGCGTTACTGCCAGTTTAACGCCATACAGTTCTGTGTGCATTACCACCAGTTTAAAGCCACATGGTTTTGTGTGCGTTACTGCCAGTCTAAAGCCATTTACTTCTGTGTGTGTGTTAATGCCAGTTTAACGCCATTTACTTCTGTGTGCGTTACTGCAAGTTTAACGCCATTTACTTTTGTGTGCATTACTTCCAGTTTAACGCCATATAGTATTGTGTGCGTTACTGCCAGTTTAACGCCATACAGTTCTGTGTGCATTGCTGACAGTTTAAAGCCACATAGTTTTGTGTGCATTACTGCCAGTTTAACGCTTTTTACTTCTGCGTGTGTTAATGCCAGTTTAACTCCATTTACTTCTGTGTGCGTTACTGCAAGTTTAACACCGTTTACTTCTGTGCGCATTGCTGCCAGTTTAATGCCATATAGCTCTGTGTGCATTACTGCCAGTTAAACGCCATATCGTTTTGTGCGTTACTGCCAATTTAATGCCATTTACTTCTGTGTGCGTTACTGCCAGTTTAACACCATATAGTTCTGTGTGCGTTACTGCCAGTTTAAAGCCATTTACTTCTGTGTATGTTACTGCCAGTTTAACGCCATTTACTTTTGTGTGCATTACTGCAAGTTTAACACCATATAGTTTTGTGCGTTACTGCAAGTTTAACGCCATATAGTTCTGTATGCGTTACTGCCAGTTTAACGCCATTTACTTCTGTGTTCCTTACTGCCAGTTTAACACCATATAGTTCTTTGTGCATTACTGCCAGTTTAACACCATATAGTTCTTTGTGCATTACTGCCAGTTTAACGCCATATAGTTTTGTGCGTTACTGCAAGTTTAGCGCCATTTACTTATGGGTGCATAACTGCCAGTTTAACACCATATAGCTCTGTGTGCGATAATGGCTCAAACCTTCTGTCCGCCCTTAGACAGGGAAAGTTGATACATGTGTCATGCCTGGCACATATCCTCAATTTGGTGGTGCAGCGTTTCCTAAATATGCACTCAAGGTCAGAAGATGTGCTAAAGCTGGCCAGAAGAGTCTGTAGCCATTTCAGACGGTCATACACAGCCAGTGCTCAGTTGGCTGAAATTCAGAGGGAATTCCATCTGCTCATAAACCGCCTGATTTGTGACATGCCCACCAGGAACTCAACTTTGGCAATGCTACAGTGGCTATACATACAGCAGAGGACCATCAATGAGTACCTGTGCGAGTACGGCACAACAACAGGCTCAGGCCGTCTCAGCTTTTTTTCCCCACGCCAATGGCTGATCATTAAGGATGCATGCACTGTACTGTCATCATTTGAGGAGGCCACAAGGATGGTGAGCTGTGACAGTGCATGCATCAGTGACACAATCCCTGTTGTTTTCCTGCTGGAGCAGATTCTGGGTGGCATTATGGACAGGGCACTGAAGGCAGAGCAGCAGGAGGAAGAGGAGGACTTCCTTTCCTCTCAAGGCCCACTCTATCACCATCATTCCTATATCACAGAACACACAGGAGGAGAGAGAGGAGGAGCAGGATTCTGGCACTTTTGTAGGCTTCGAAGAAGAGCAAGACATGCATCAATCTGTAAGAAGTGGCTTTCCAACCCCAGAACCCTCGGGAGTAGTATGTGGCTGGGAGGAGGAAGTTCCAGATGCTGTCATCCTGAGTGACCCTGAGGAGTCTGCTTCTCAAACCTCGGCAAATTTCAGGCACATGGGCAACCTCATGCTTCAAATCCTGCAAAAGGACTTATACATGGCATAAAGGAGAATGATCATTACTAGTTGGCAACCCTCCTTGACCACCGTTATAAGGGGAAGGTCTCAGAACTCAGCCTGTCCCCACAGAGAGTGCAGAAGATAAAATCTCTTGAGGACACGTTAAAGAGGATTTTATTGAACGCTTTTCCTGACTCCAGTAGATTACAGTGTCTTGGAAAATGTAGTTTTGAGTCTTCTGTTGGTCAAGAGAGGAGCGTTGGAGAAGGCGTCAGCCTAAGTGATGCATTTCGTAATTTTTAGTCCTCGCCGCCCAGGATTGTTAGCTTCCACATCCCATCGGCAGCATCTGCATCACATGGTGGACGGTTACCCCGGAGCCAAAACAGATATGGACAGCTTTCCAGCTGACCATCCACTGGCTTACTGGGTCATGAGAATAGACCACTGGCCAGAACTTGCCCAGTATGCTATTGAGTTGTTGGGCTGCCCTGCATCCAGCGTGCTTTCAGAATTGGCATTCAGTGCTGCAGGAATTTTCATTACTGATCATAGAACACATCTGTCCACAGACCCTGTGAACCATTTGACTTTATAAAAATGAATCAGTCCTGGATTACTAGCTATGAAGCCCCTGATGCTGATGTCACTGATTAAATGTTTTTGGGATGTGCAATCTCTGCAGGACTTTGAGGCTGCCTAGCTTTGAAGGTGTTCAATCATTTCATCTGGAAGAATGTTTTTGGTATAGGTTTCATGGGCACAATTAACACCCAAAGACCAATTTTTCAGCACCTGTTTGACAGATGCATATCATTGCAATTTTTTTGGCTTCATCAAGAGCACCTCTATAGGGTAATGGTGGGAAGGCGCCACCGACACCCAAAGAGTAATTTTTCTTCACCTGTTTGACAGGTGCATATCATTGCAATTTTCTACAGTAAGGCCAATTCTTGCTTTCATCAAGAGTACCTCTATGGGATTACGATGGGAAGTCACCACAGACACCCAAGGACCAATTTTTCTGCACCTGTTTGACAGGTGCATATCATTGCAATTTTTATTTACAGAAAGGCCAATTCTTGCCTTCATGAAGAGCACCTCTATAGGGTTATGGTGTGAAGGCACTACCGACACACAAAGCCCAATTTTTCTGCATCCGTTACTTCTATCCAGAGTCAAAGTGACACCAGAATTTATCCAAAAAATCTCCCGGTGCACTACATTGTGGCCTCATCATACACACTGGCTCCCCAGCTGTTGCTGAGCAAAATAAAGGCAGCTTGCAAGAAAAATGGAAAATTGAATATCAAATACTTACCGTAATTTTCCTTTCCTGATGGACTCCATGGCAGCATACGTTTGGGTTAGCCCCGCCTCCACTCCTCCCCTATAGGACCCCACTCCCATAAATTCTTGCTCCGAGCCGGAGGCCGTGTTCCGTAACTAGCCTCCTCAAGACATTGGGGGGGGGGGGGATAA
>BLSH010123562.1:1014472-1052745 GCA_018402905.1 Glandirana rugosa | reverse complement strand
AATGTTGTCGTCTATTCTCTGGTGTACCTCTTTTCGCGAAATCTTTATAATTTTAATTAAACTACAAAAACGTCTTTCGTGTCGTCCAAAGGGACGGGTAGGACTCACTGTCAACAACTTACCCGGTGTCTAAACACCCTTACGGTGTAGTAGTCAAGTATATCCAGGAGAAATAGTCATTTTTAACACGAATGGATATATGTTAAGTGTCGAACCTTGGGGGGCGAAACCTCTCCTCGTACCCAACCTCACCCTGGGTGAAACGTTGCACGTTGTTCCTGAACTTAATGTAGAAGAACCACGAGTTTGTAGACCCGTAGTCACCTCGATACATATTAACCTATTGATTAAATATGAGTTCGGGTTGCCGTGTCATTTGCCACAGGAGAGTCTTGGGAAGTTCTAATCGTTACCATGCTCTGTCCCCACGGGGGAGAGGGGCGATGTGGCATAAGAAGGGTTCCAGGGAAAGGGCAAATAACAGCGGGGAGAGGGGGCACCCCTGTCTCGTACCATTGCTAATCTTGAAGGGTTCTGAGAGGACACCGTTTACTGTGCCGTTGGGCTTGAGTATAAATTAGTTATCCAATTATACATAGCTCCACTGATGCCCAGATGTTTGAGCACCAAGAAGATGTAATTCAAGTCCTTGTTGCACGTTGCAAAGTGGGTCCCACTCCAACCCATGCTCCTCTCCAAAGCGGGGGGTTCCAAGCTGTGAATTGTATATAGGTAAGCACAATTTTTACTGATAAAGAGGACCTATATGAACTGATGATGTGGCATTCCCACAAATCTGTGGCCCATTCAACAACTGTCACTCAGGATGGGCAGGGAAACCTGCTGTGCTTTCTGCAAAAACATCAAATTAATTTTAATATTTCTAAAGCGCTTTTCTCCATGTGGTCTCTTATCTGCTGTTGTAACAGATGGTGAGCCAGTCACCTTGGACATGCTCAGTAGATTATCGCATTAGGGCCAATTTTAGACAGGAACCAATTAACCTACCAGCATGTAGGAGGACACCAAAGAACCTGAAGGTAACCCACACAAGCACAGGGAGAACATGTAAACGCCATGCAGACAGTGTCTTGACTGGAACCTGAACTGGGCCCCAGTGCTGCAAGGCAGAAATGCTTACCACTAAGTCACTGTGCTGCCCCTGGGATTGTGGCACTATAAATGTGTCCATAACACCCCTTTACCTTCCAGCAATACACACGAGATAATTCAAGCTCCAATGCAGATCACATGTCTGGACACATGTATCACTAACTGTGATTTTTAATTTTTAACCTTTTAAAGTTATCCGCACATTTTGCTATAACTAACAGCACCTGTGCATAGAGACTGTTGTACTTTTTTATGCTCTCTAATGTTACAACTCTCTAGGAATCCTAAAGAAAATTCTGTAAATTCACCTTTCTTTCACTATGAATTAATTTTCCTATTAGCTGTAACATTTTTTTATATTTCCTGACCTCAGTCAATAGAAAGAAAATAATTCCAGCTAATCAGAAAAGGAAGAATAGTGTTGTTATATCCAAGAGTACTGATTACAGGCAGTATTTTGAAGGTAAAGTACATTTTTGGGCTTTGATTACGTATCTCTGGTGGATCAATGCACTCAATTTCATATGTGTTATATTGCTCTTTCGTTAACACAGCTCATTTATTTTGGATGGGTTGCCAACACATCCTGGCACACAGGAGACCACACTTGAGGCCTTTTTTTCATAATGCAAGGTATGGCATGTTACCACAACACACAGAAGTGTGTGTTTCACACAGTGTTTTTGCATAGTTGCTATCTGAGGACTACTGGAGAGCTAACAGGAGCAATAAAAAAGCTTACAACAAAAGTACACAGGTATTTTTAGATGGGATAGGACGAAAAATGGAATGTTTTTTTTTTTTTTAAAACGCTACAATCATGTGATTTTAGTGGGTTATTGTACGCAGTTATTTGTATGCCAGTTTCTCTGTCCCATGTTAAATGTTTTTTTTTTATGATGGGTTGAACAAGGAATACAATTACCAATTCACAAGAAACCTATAATATCAGTGTTACATAATGCAGGAACTACAATGTTGCACTACTTGTGGCCTTTGTCTTATGCCACACTGATGTCACTAGGGAGTATGTAGATCAACTATATTCTCATAAATATTAGATGGATTTCCTCACTGTGTAGAATCACACATACACCCTTACATTTAAAGGTCAGTCTTCTGAAACCAATATTTCATATAGTGGTGGTATAAACTGTCAGATTAAAGGCTCCATTCTCCAAACTTCTTCCATCACTTAAATTGGCAATAGAGTGACAGCAATTTTAAGCGGTCTTAACCTCCTTTTTTTTAATCATACCAAAAATGCAAAATTAAAAATTAGACTACACAGCAGGAAGCAGTATCAGAAACAACAATGGGATTATTTATAGGATGGATTCCCAAAGCGATAAAAGAAGTTAGTGGATTAGGAACCCCACCCACAACAAAACTGACAGTTCTGTGTGGACTGAACCTTTAAAATGACTCTGTCACAAAGCAAAGCTTCAGTGTCATAAGGTGTAAATGGAAACATCCAATGCTAGACTATGTGGGATATAGACACCAGAACAGTGAGAAGGTTTAGCTTTAATGTTATTGAACTACTATATGACTCATGAGAGAGGAAGCGACTACTTCCATCAGAGCCTAATCTTACAGGTATTTCTCCTCTTGAGAGATTCCCTTTATTTTGTCTGCATGGTAAATGTACTGAGTTACATTACAGCAGTTCTGATATATATTCACTGGTTCTTACACTGGCTCTTCATTATTATTCAGCCCTGTGCATGGGATAACAGTATATATCAAAATCAATACACATTTAACTTGTGAAAGGTACAGCAAACTTTTCAGCATCCACCAACTAAGTGCCATTAGGTATACATTTGTCAATCTGGAATGAGTGTCAAGAAATAAATTAGAGCAAAGAACTGAGTGTATTTTTTCTTCACACTTTTCCTGTTTCTAACAGTTTTACTATAAACTTTATTTGCTGAACACATATGCCAAAGTGCAAACATTGATCATTAAGTTCCTACTTGGAAACTTTTCTGAAATACTCCCAAGTCCAATAAACATAAAATCGTTATTATTGTCTTTCATTGACCTCTTCAAAAATGTAATCAGTTTTCAATATCATCAAATAGGTTACCGTACTTCCTTCAGAAGTCCATTACAGAGCAGACGAGTAATTAATTTTTCACCCTCGTTCTCCACTAGCCTCAAACTGCTGAAATTTCAATTTCACAGACACACATTAAATGCAGATTTCCTTCATAAAAGTTAAAAATACTAGCAAAGGACTCAGTGGAAATAATTCAAAACCATTTTAGTTTTATTAATGCACACTAAGGGGCTTAGAAGTGAAAACCTTCATTTAATACCATAGAGGGGACAGAAGAGCAGAAGTGGTTGAAAAGAGTCCAAGGTCACATTTTAATACTGGATGAAAGTTCACGCACTAGAGAAATACATGTTATATCTTACAAAAAAGACAAACAAATCTCATCAGAAGTAGAGAAATGATTCATGTAGATTTCCTGTGTAGTGACCAAAAATAGTCTGTCTTTGACATGACTTGTGTCGGTCATAAAGTTTCTTAATGTTAAGACTTGGAAGCTGCTTTTAAGACTTAGCAGTCCTGTTTTTCCTCTGGTACTCTTCCAGTTCATTCTTTCTGCTCATAGCTATATGCAGTTCTTGTTTTATAACCTCTATTTGTTTTTCCAGCTCTGACAGTTCTTGAACCACCGAGTTTCTAGGTATGTTAAGGGATTCTGCTTTCCCATTAGTGGTGGTGAGCAATTTTGGAGTCTCTCTCCTTAACTGGGGTAGAGGCAAATCTTGCTGATGCCGGAAAGTTAATTCGTTGTGTGCTTCTTTGAGTATATATTTTCGCCTGTTACAGCTTTGGTTGCCTGTATTCCACACGCGTTGCTGACTGTTCCCTGTATTGCATCTGAAATATAATAGGAAACCTTTCAATAAAAAACAAATTAACTTTAACATTAATGTGTTTGTAAACCATAACATTTTTTTTTAGATTTGTTTTTTTTTTGGCCTGCTAAATATACCCTTGAAAGTGTTTTGTTATATTTGTTCAATAAGTGTAAAAAATACCTATTGATTCTTCCATAAATCTTACAAGATGATAATGTTTAAGCACTCTGCCTATGTTGCTCTCTTATTAGTTACAATGTTACCAGCTATCTCTGTAGACAGGTGTACAGATCACCTTCCTTTTATGTTATAGAGATAAGGTGAGGTGTCCTGTAGTCATACACTAGCATTAATCCTGGCTGGATTTCATGGTTAAATTGAATAAAAAATCGAATGCGGGCAGCACATTTATGGAGAGGCAAGCTGCACTGTATTCATTTTTGATTCTTGGCATTGGATACACTTTAAAGTGAACTTTGAGAGGAATACGGGGGCTGCCATTGCTTACATAGTTCTGAAAATGCTGGATAACTGCTGCTTTGCTGACTATCAACAGTTTAACACTTACAGAATCATGGACCTGGAAGAAAGTTGCAGATCATAATGGAAATAAGTGGCTAAGTGGCTACAAGTAATGCAGCAAGAGAGTCTATGTGACTGCAGTCAATAAGCATTTTCAGAAGGAGTAAAAGTAATGAAGCAGGCATATTTAGGAGAGGCTACAAAAAAGCCCTCATGTCGCTCTTCGTGCAGATTCCAGTTAAAAATTTGAAAGATGTAATTTTAGTAACACTATATTACATTTTTTAATATCCAAATAGATGTCAAATTCCAGTCAAATGTTAGCCAAAAAATATCACTGTCAAAATGCAGTTTGCCTTGTCAACATTCACATATACGTGTACTCTCATGCTCCATTAGAGTAAAAGTGTTGCATACATTGGGACAATCATTATCCTTGCAACGTCAATGATAACAGGAGACTGACAGAAGATTCAATCACGTCTTTTAATGGAGGTAACAGGCATGCCTCTCCCTTAATTTTACCCATCAGATACAATACCTGTTCAACTCCATGCTTTTTATTAGACGTGTGCCGAAAATTTTGTTCATTTTAGTTTTCATTCGGGGGGGGGGGGGGGGGGTCGGAAATTTCCGAATTCGGAATTCAAAAATTCGGAAATTTTCGAATTCGGTAATTCAAAATTCAAAAATGCCAAAATTCAAAATTCAGAAAATCGGAAGAAGAGAATTCGAAAATCCGAAAATTTGGAAATTTGAAAAAACGGAAATTCGAAAAACCAAAAATTTGAAAATAAGAATGAAAATCCGAAAATTTGAAATAATAACTAACTAATAAATAGCGACTAAATTATAGGTATTGAAATTTCCTTTAAAATTTGGCTGTTAATGAACCTAAATACAAATTTATCACTAACAGCCACATTTTAAAGGAAATTCCAATACCTATAATTTAATAGTTAGTTTTAATAGTTAAGTTATTATTAGTTAGTTATTATTTCAGATTTTCAAATTATCAGGTTTTCGAATTTTCGGATTTCCAAATTTTCAAATTTCGGATTTTAAGATTTTCCGAATGTTTGAATTTCGGATTTTTGAATTTTGGACTTTCCGATTTTCCAATTACCAAATTTTGAATTCGAAATGAGGAAAATTTGGAAAAATTCGGAAATTCAAGTTTGTCCAAATGAATGAATTAAAAAAAAATTGTTAAAAAGCAAACTCGGAAAGAAACAAATTGTACATGTCTACTTTTTTTGCACTCAGCTGGGCTGTTCTTGTCTGTCTCTCAGTACATGCACAATTACATGTACCTCTGTAACAAAATCACTCATCTTTGGTTGTACTTCCTTGTGTTACTCCTAATTGGTTTCCAACCCTTTAAAAAAATCACACTATTATCAATAGTTGCCTGACTCATGGGTGTGCTGTTAATTATCTATATTTCTGTTGCCTACTTAGCTTGTTGTGATGACTGAACCTTTGCTGTGTGGACTGACATTCTGACCTTCTCATCTGACCCTGTCGATTGGTTGCCTAATTGCAAACTCTACTACACTGACTCTAACCTGCTCTTACCCAATCTCTGTTTTCTGATTTGGCACAGATTTCCCAGCTGTTCTCCATCTAGTCTCTACCTGCCTAGCTATATTATATCTTGTAAGAACACACAATTACTTCCAGCGCTCAGAGATCCAACACAGTACAAAAATGTAACAGTCCATGCAGACACCAGTAAGACATGTATCGGGAATGCTCAGTCGATGTAGCCCTCCCCAGATGGGAAGAAAACTCACAGAAGGATGCAAACGACCGGTGCTTTACCAGAGACTGAATGTATAAAATGTGGAAGAAGAATAAAGGGATACTTACAAAAGTAAAAAGTACAAAAGCATTAAAGCCACAAGACATGGTGCAATGCAGGAATTGCATAACCCAACAAACGATTCTGCTAGGCTGGTGAGCTTATTTGGGGGCATACCTAAAGAAGGGGGCACACCCCTGAAACATGTTAGCTCACCAGCCTAGAGTAGTCGTTTGTTGGGTTATATGATTTCTGCACTTCACAGTGTCTTGTGGTTTTTAAGTTTTTGTACTTTTTTACTTTTGTAAATATCCATTTTGTCTTCTTGCACATTTTATACATTAAATCTCTGGTAATGCCCTAGGCATTTGCGCCCTTCTGTGTTTTTTTTTTCACAATAATATATCTTGTAATAAAAGCCAAGGGGGCACCTGAGTAGGATTAAAACACTCTCAGTTTCCCCTGACTGTGGGATGTCTATAAGTGGAGCATGAGAAGTAGATTGGGACATTACATTTGAGCAAAGACCAGGCCTCCTAATCAGGACATCACAAAAGGCCAATGTTCTCTGCAGTGTATATTGCTATACTATATAGGGGGTGTAGACACAAGTTCTAAAACCATTTCCAAATGCCATTACCCACAACAGTATTTAAACCTAACTCATTTTGATTTTACAATTGACAGATGCCTAGTTCTTTGCATCTAATTGGAAAAAGAAATGATCAAAGGTCAAGATTATTTTGCAACAACAACAAATTATCTATGACCAATCTCACAGTTCATATTGCTCACTAACATCCCATACAAGGGCTAACTGCTACCTACAATTTCATGGCTAACAGCCCACTGTTGGGTTATCAACAAATGTCCATTAATATCATTTAGATTCAGTTATTTGTGTACTCTATATAAATATAAATGGCAACTTATTGCAACAGATGAGAAAATGTGAAATAGTATGCAAGGTTGAGGTCCTTGTGACAAAGAAGTTTCCCAAACTTGGCATTGTTAGGTAGTTTCTATTATATAATATAAAATTAGTACATATGGAACAATATTTTGGATCATATTTTAAATTAGTCTCAACATGCTTTTACACTATATACAGTATCTCACAAAAGTGAGTACATCTCTCACATTTTTGTAAATAATTTATTATACCTTTTCATGTGACGGCACTGAAGAAATGACACTTTGCTACAATGTAAAGTAGTGAATGTACAGCTTGTATAACAGTGTAAATTTGCAGTCCCCTCAAAATAACTCAACACACAGCCATTAATATCTAAATGGCTGGTAACAAAAGTGAGTACACCCCTAAGTGAAAATGTCCAAATCTGGCCCAAAGTGTCAATATTTTGTGTGGCCACTATTATTTTCCAGCACTGCCTTAACCCTCTTGGGCATGGAGTTCATCAGAGCTTCACACGTTGCCACTGGAGTCCTCTTCCACTCCTCCATGATGAGCTCACAGAGCTGGCGCAGACCTTGCGCTCCTCCACCTTCTGTTTGAGGATGCCCCACAGATGCTCAATAGGGTTTAGGTCTGGAGATATGCTTGACCAGTCCATCACCTTTACCCTCAGCTTCTTTAGCAAGGTAGTGGTTGTCTTTGAGGCATGTTTTGGGCTGTTATCATGTTGGAATACTGCCCTGTGGCCCAGTGTTCGAAGGGAGGGGATCATGCTCTGCTTCAGTATGTCACAGTACATGTTGGCATTCGTGCTTCCTTCAATGAACTGTAGCTCCCCAGTGCCAACAAAACTCATGCAGCCCCAGACCATGACACTCCCACCACCATGCTTGACTGTAGGCAAGACACACTTGTCTACTCCTCACCTGGTTGCCACCACACATGCTTGACACCATCTGAACCAAATAAGTTGATTTTGGTCTCATCAGACCACAGGACATGGTTCCAGTAATCCATGTCCTTAGTCTTCTTGTCTTCAGCAAACTGTTTGCAAGCTTTCTTGTGCATCATCCTTCTGGAACGACAGCCATGCAGACCAATATGATGCAGTGTGCGGCTTATGGTCTGAGCACTGACAGACTGACCTCCCCATCCCTTTGACCTCTGCAGCAATGCTGGTAGCACTTATACATCTATTTCCCAAAGAATTAACTAGAGCGAGCTTACCCCTGGGACTTTTTTGGCAAGATACCCCCAAAAATTATAGTGAAAAAAGTAAAATACATATATTTTATTAATAAATGATTAAAATGTTTTGCAAGATAAAATCATAACATTACAGACTTGTACCATATACCATGTACACATAGCAATGTAGAAACAATAGAGTATGATCACGCTAGCAAATAATTTAGCCAAAGTGTCCCGACATTTTTCGGAAACTTTTCTTTTTAGTCTTTTCCTTCTTAAGGGGACGTGCGGTGTGTTTACTTTATGGTAATGTGTCTGTGATGTTGTCTGTGTTCCTGGCTTAGGCCCCTCAGGCACCCCAACAACTTCTGCATAAATGAATTCTGAGTGTAGGGGGTGATTCTCACTTGTGTGTATGTGGCTCCTCCATGGCATCCAATGGCCAGGAATGCTGGATTCTCAATCTGTCTCCTTCCTCCTCCCCCTTCGGTGTCACCTCACAGGCCATCCCTCACCAGGGAGGCGATCCTCCAGAGGACCTTGTAGCCGCCATCCAAAAGGCAATTTACTTAGATATTGGGGTGCCATTTGGTACATATGGATTGGTTTAAACATATGCTGAAGTTGTTGGGGTGCCTGAGGGGCCTAAGCCAGGAACACAGACAGCATCACAGACACATTACCATGAAGTACACACGCTGCACATCCCCTGAAGAAGAAAAAGACTAAAAATAAAAGTTTCCGAAAGATGTCGGGATTCTTCGGCAAAATTATCTGCTAGTGTGATCATACTCTATTGTTTCTACATTGCTATGTGTACATGGTATATGGTACAAGTCTGTAATGTTATGATTTTATCTTGCAAAACATTTCAATCATTTATTAATAAAATATATGTATTTTACTTTTTTTCACTATAATTTTTGGGGGTGTCTTGCCAAAAAACTCCCAGGTGTAAGCTTGCACTAGTTCAGTGTTTAGGGATGTGATAATAGGCCAGTTCTTTTCCCCCATAGCCCAATCGACTCCAATTGGGTTGCTATCACTAATTCAGTGGATATATTCACATCTATTTCCCAAAGACAACCTCTAAATATAACGCTGAGCACGTGCACTCAACTTCTTTGGTCGACCATGGTGAGGCCTGTTCTGAGTGGAACTTGTCCTGCTAAACCACTGTAGGATCTTGGCCACTGTGCTGCAGCTCAGATTCAGGTTCTTGGCAATCTTCTTATAGTCTAGGCCATCTTTATGTAGAGAAACAATTCTTTTTTACAGACCCTCAGAGAGTTCTTTGCCATGAGGTGCCATGTTGAACTTCCTTGACCAGTATGAGAGAGTGAGAGCGATTACACCAAATTTAACACACCTGCTCCCCATTAACACTTGAGACCTTGTAACACTAAGGAGTCACATGGCACAAGGGAGGGAAAATGGCTAATTGGGTCCAATTTGGGCATTTTCACTTAGGGTGTACTCACTTTTGTTGCCAGTGGTTTAGACATTAATGGCTGTGTGTTGAGTTATTTTGAGGGAACAGCAAATTTATACTGTTATTCAAGCTGTACACTCACTACTTTAATTGTAGCAAAGTGTCATTTCTTAAGTGTTGTCACATGAAAAGATATAATAAAATATTTACAAAAATGTGATGGTTGTACTCACTTTTGTGAGATACTGTACATAACATCATGTATTTAATACTATATATTCATTTTAGCCTTTGATTTTAGAATGCATTCTTATTTTTTGTCCTAAATCCCAACTTCAGACAAACTTCACAGAATTTTTATGGCATTGTTTGTGTCCTCATTTGGGAAATTTACACTTATTTTCTTACTATTTGACAAGTAATAGAGAAAACAATAAATGCTAGGAAACCTCCCCAACCAGCTAGCTACTTTGTCCTCAGCTGCTCACTTAGCAAAGTGAAGGTTTACTTAGCTTAGTAAATAAGGTGGTTTTGTGTTCAAGTCATCCAATCATTTGGAAACAAAAATCTATTTTTTTAATCTCCCTTTCACATGGCTGAGTATTCAAAGCAAACACAACTTTGTATTATTTATCAAGCTAAATAGAGAATATTCACATTGCAAAGTAACAGCCAGAGAGTACTAAATTTAAAGACAACCAAGCATTTTCATAAAGAATTCAATAATGGTATCCTTTCATTTTTTTTTTCCTCATTGCAAATTTCCCTTTAAGTGTGAACCTGGCGATGAGCTATGCTTTAAAACATCATCATTCCTTCTTAAAGTAGAAATGAAGACAAGCTTGCTTAGTAAATGCAGCTTGTTAATTCCATGATATAATGCAAAAGTTAGACAATGTATAAGACACTGAAGACATCACAGTTTGAAATAGTTAGATATAAATTTTCAACATCATGGAAATCTCGTTAACTCGTGACACCTCTTTTTTTCTGTTTATTCAGTGGCCATTACTTAATCTTTATACAAAATTGAAATAAGGACACCAAGTGTGCAGAGTAAATGGTGCATTTAATTGAAAAGTAATCATGCATCACATACGGTATGGCTCTTCTAGTTCTAAACTGTTGTTTGCTCTGTAATTAACCTATATTTTCAAGATAACTGTGTAAGCTAAATTAGGCAATAGAGGAAACCAACATAAATGTCATTTTATAACAGTATGTTATTGTTTGGTTCTATGACAGTAACAAAAATAACTTGCAATAAAAAAAAAATGTTTGCTAATCATAAAATTTAAGTTTTATTATAATTAATGTCATTTTAGAAAACAAATGATCTTTGGATGCAACAAACAGCAAAACAAATTATTTCAACTACTGCAATGATTGGGTAATTAAAACCCTTGTGCTATTTGTAAAAACAATGAACATTGTGCTACTTAAGCAGCCCATATATGAATCAGTTCTTTTCTTTCAGTCAGTGGGTGAAACTGACTTGATTTTTCCATCCACACATTTGAAGTGGATTAGGGAAACATCCCCACTTAGCTATTGCACTCTGGAAATGGGGAGGGTTCCCCACCATCAAAATACACTGATCAGTGCTACAGGCTATAGTCAGCAGTGCTTGCAAAAATCCAACACAATGGTTGTGCAGAAGTCAATTGGTAGATTAACTTCTGTACAACCACCCTGCTCATAAATAGATTGAAATTTGGCCAGTCCCTGCTGAACCGGTAGAAATGTGATCCATGTATGGCCAGCTTTATAGACCATATATATATTTTTTCATATTCATATATTTTTTTTTTTTTTTATTATGTCCAAGTCTTAAAATTAATTTAAAAAAATGTGTATTTGTTTCAAAAAAGGCACATATTATATTTGAATGTTCTATATTTTCTTACTTGCAACTACAAGCTTAAAAAAAAAAAAACACCAGCATTCTTATGCTTAGAAAACAGCTATGCTGGGCATACCCCCTCCTTCCAGAGATGAGGCCATCTGACTTAGTCAGTTATATACAGGCTTTTAATGTAAAATAAATATTTTAAAGGTTAAAATGAATGTTAACATTAGTTTATATATGTTATCATAAAAAAAAATAAACATAAACTAAAAAATGTATGCTTTCTCTCTTCTCTAGCTGACTTTTTAAATGAAGCAGTGCAAATCGCAATGACAAGAGCACTAACACATATTAACCACTCATCTTAGTTAACAGCACTCATATCATCTATAGCACGAATGCATACCATGGGTTACTGAACTTTGTATTGTCTTATTGGTTTGCAGCCACCAAGGGTTAAGTTCCAATCTGAACTGCACCTATTTTTTAGCGCTATGTTTTAGTTTTGCTTGCATAAGTTTCACTGTGTAAAAAATATTATTACATTGCTTGATTCATGTATAATCTGGATCTTCTGAGTTTGTAAGTACAGTATAACATTAAATTGTAAAGTCCATTACAGTAGAATCGTATTAAACGATTTTACCTGATGTAAATTTGTCATAGCCCCTAAAAAAATCAAACTGAACATATCAGGAAAAATGCATTTTGGAAGTTGCAATCAATTGCATTCAGTTTTAAAAAACAGTGTGAAAGCCCGAGTGCTTTTACACTGGGGTGGTGCGCTTGCAGGATGTTAGGAAAAGTCCTGCAAGCAGCATCTTTGGGGTGGGTTGGGAGTGGTGTATACAGAGCTCCCAAAATGCCCCTGCCCATTACAATGAATGTGCAACGCTTCCAAAGTGCCTGAAAAGTGATTTGGAAGCACCACAGAACGGTCTCTGGGGTTAAAAGCACCCTGCTAGCGGCCACTTAGACAGCGGTAAAATGCCGCTAAAACGAGCGGCACTTCACCGCTGATGCGGCCACAGTCCCAGTGTGAAAGGGGTCTAAAAGTTTATTTTGATCTTTGACATGATGTGCAACCTTGCTGACCAAAAGGGTAGATTGTATAGATAGTGCCAAAGCTCAACTTTTGTAGGAGAATTTTAGAGTTTCATATCAATTTAATAGACTATATTTCTGCATCTGCCAACCTTTTTGGAGATTTTACTAAGTGTTTCCATTGGATTATGTTTCATTCCATCAAATGATCAGTTGAATTGCCCAGATTTAAAACAGGTTCTGTTGTATACTTTGTAAAGATCCTTAACCATTATGATAATAACACAGAATATGCGTTCACTGAAAATGGTTTACAGTTTCACTTTACTTGAAAGGTAAATGTACCTAAAATAGCTTACTTAGCATCCTTTTGCAGTTCCAGGCCAGAGTGAAAACATTAACTAAGCTTAGAGATTTTTCTGTTCATTGAACATTCTGAGCTCTTTCCTTTGTTTTCATTAAAAAACACAACAGTGTTATACCAAATATACCACATTTATTATCTGAAGTCTATTTCTATGCCGTAGTGGTTCAAACCTGCATGAAAAGCCATTAAGAAGTCTAAATGTTTGTCAGAATTCCATTTAAATTTTGACAAATACATTTTTTTTCCCTAGACATCAATTAAATTAAGTATCTTGCTTATGCCTTAGAGCATATGAAGCACAGGTAAAACCGTTCATCATGTTTCATAATAACATGATATATTGACGCTGCCTAGTGTGTACCAATAAATCATCTGTTAGATCTGTTTTCTTTCACTGTGTATCTTTCATGGTACTATAATGGCATCAGCCACATCTTTACAATAAAGAAGAGTCTATTTATCAACCTAACCCAAGTCTAAAACAATAAAGTGAAAATTTATAACAGTAATGGGACATGTTGATGAACGCTGGTTTAATAAAAAATGATTGCCTTTGAAATACTTGATACAAATATGCGCCACATTTATTGAGTTTTTTTGCAATCAAAGTTGAATTCCAGGCATTGTATTTATTATGTCATTAAAAATAATGCATGTAAAAAGTACTTTGATATTAGCCTTTTTAATCACATGTACAGTGGATCTTAGAATGAATGGGTCAGTACTATGAGCCAATCAGGCTTGCTGCAAGCACAAATCTAAACAAACTAAAGCATGAAACATGCTGATAGGCAGTCTGCTGCTGTTTCTTCACTGTCCTATCATAGGCTAAGGACAAGAAGGCATTGTTTAAAGGGACTCTGTCAATGGATTAAAAAAACTAACCAAAAGACCTCTCTGCTTGCAAAGAAAAGAATCAACGCTTACTCTTACCACCTCCCGAAACACAAATCTTCACTCTCCTGAATTGCTGAAGTTTAATTAGCCACTTGCCGACCAGGCTTTTTCTAGCACTTTTTTTTTACAAGTTTAAATCAGTATTTTTCATTAAAAAATTACTTATAACCTCCAAACATTATACTTTTTTTTAGAAGAGACCTGAGGGAATAAAATGGGAATCGTGGCAATTTTTTATTTCACATGGTATTTGTGCAGCAGTATTGCAAATGTAATTTTTTGGGAAAAAATACACAATAATGAGTTAAAAAAAACAAAACACAATAGTAACCCCAATTTTTTTGGATGTTACGCCAAGTAAATAGATACCTTACATGTCACGCTTTAAAATTGCACACGCTTGTGGAATGGCATCAAACTGCAGTACTTAACCACTTTAAGACCGAGCCTCTTTTTGGAGTTCGGTGGTTATCAGTTAAAAACAGTTTTTTTTGCTATAAAATAACTTAGAACCCCCAAATATTATATTTTTTTTTCTAAGACCCTAGAGAATAAAATGGCGGCCATTACAAAACTTTATGTCACACCGTATTTGCGCAGCTGTCTTATAAGCGCCATTTTTTTTGAAAAAAAAACAGTTTTTTAGTTAAAAAATAAGACAACAGTAAAGTTAGGTCAATTTTTTTCCATATTGTGAAAGATAATGTTACGCCGAGTAAAATGATACCCAACATGTTATGCTTCAAAATTGCGTCCACTCGCGGAATGGCGACAAACTTTGCAACATAAAAATCTCCATTGGCGATGTTTAAAAAATTTTACAGGTTAGCATTTTTGCGTTACAGAGGAGGTCTAGTGCTACAATTATTGCTCTCACTCTAACGATCGCGGCGATACCTCACATGTGTGGTTTGCACACCGTTTTCATATGTGGGCGGGACTTATGTATGCGTTCGCTTCTGCGCGCGAGCTCGCAAGGACGTTGCGCTTTAAAAAAATTTTTTTAATTATTTATTTTACTTTTTAATTTTTATTTTTACAACTTTCTTTTTTTTTAAAAAAAATTTTTGATCACTTTTTTTCCTATTACAAGAAATGTAAACATTCCTTGTAATAGAAAAAAGCATGCCAGGACCTCCAAAATATGAGATCTGGGTTCAAAAAGACCTCAGATCTCATATTTACACTAAAATCATAAAAAAAAAAAAAAAAATTGAAAAAAATGGCAGGGGGAAAAAAAAATGTCCCCTTTAAGAGCATTGGGCGGAAGCTACTTTTGAAGTAGCTTCCGCCCAGCCATGTTATGGAGCCGGGTGAACGGCTTCAGCCACTCACTCGGCTCACGGACACTGGGGGGGGGGGACCCGATCATCTCCGCCACTGCCGGCGGGTCCGGTAAGCGGCGGAGATGACCGGAAAGCTGCGGGAGGGGGGGCACCTCTCCCGCCGCTGATAAAAGTGATCTCGCAGCGAATCCGCCGCTAAGACCACTTTTATCTTGCAGGGAATCGCCTGCTGAAAAAAAAGATACCGGGGTTATGGTAGCTATCTGCTACCATAACAACGGTATTCCACTTCAAAGTACCGCTGTCAAACGACGTACGGCGGTCCGGAAGTGGTTAAACATCTCCATAGGCAACGCTTTAAGCGCCTTTACAGGTTACTGGTTTAGAGTTACAAAGGATGTCTAGTGCTAGAATTATTGCTGTCACTCTAATGTTCTCGGTCATACCTCACATGTGTGGTTCGAATACTGTTTACATATGCATGTGTGACTTATGTATGCATTCACTTCTGTGCGCGAGCATGGAAGGATGGGAGTACTTTACTTTTTTATTATTATTATTTATTGTACTTTTTTATTTTTCATTTTTACACTGTCCCTTTAATTTTTTGATCACTTTTACCTCAATTACAAGGAATTAAAACACCACATAATAGAAATAAGCATGACAGGTCCTCTCTATGGAGAGATCTGGCGTCTTTTTATTTATATATTTTTTTTTTTTCTTCCAGCCTGGACCGAAAGTGACGTCATGACATTGCACCAGTCCTACAAGGTCTCTTGATGGAAACAGCCGGCCACACTGGCGGATCGTTTCTGGGATGAAGTGGCGGAAACGGTAAGCCCAAGAAACAGCAGCAAGTGGCGGGAGGAGGGGACGTCCCCTCCCACTGCTTTGGAAACCGCTCCAGCTGCTCATGAACTGCTTGGACTGGTTTCATGAGAAAGCCGGCTGCCTGCTGAAACAAAAGGTACCGGGGTTATGGCTGATTTCTTCAACCATAATCCCGGTAAACCACTTCCAAACCGCAATGTAAATATACGTATTGCATTCGGCATGTGGTTAAAAACATCTTTTGGGTATACAGCACCGGGGTCATGCCTTACATCAAATTAATTGTATTCTACACCACACTGACCGCTTGTTACTGTCTTTCCATTAGTTATTCTGGATTCTCCTCACAGTGGTTAACTTATAGCACTACATGAGTTTACGGCTTGTGACAATGAAACATTGCACCTCTCCCATCTATTTACAAACTTTATTATATTATATTCACAGAATAAAAGCATCATGTGAATGGAGAAGGGTGTCCCATCATTCTCTGAATAATTACCTCCCCGGCTGGCAACCATGTCAGCAAGAGCATGTGGAATGGATCGGTTTAGTAAAAGTTAATACTTTTGTGAAGTTGTTATTGCTATCTATAACCCTATTATGGACATCACAGACAGCAGAACATGAAACAAGGGCAGTAGTTGTCACTGGATCATGAAGACACAGATAGTAATAACAAACTAAGAGAGGTTGCAACCCTTTCCTTTCTTAATTTCTTAATTTTAAAAAAAATGTTGCTGGCTGTCCACCAGAAAGCAAGGGGAAAACTCCCCAATGGGGACAGCGCTCGCAAATAAAAACGGGGCAGAGATTCTATATCTTATCATTTGTCTCTAAAAATAAAAGTTTTGGCTAGAGTTTAGATCCACTTAGATTGTGTAAAATGGACAAAATAATCTGAAAAACCTAAAAAAGCATTCTTATCCTTTTAATCTGCTAGCTAATACTGCAATCCACAGTATTGGGTCAATGAAGCCGTTACACACCCTTTTTCTCCATACCAACAAAGCAGGAAGAAAGTAGGAAATAATGCACATGGCATTTAACAGCAAGACAGTTGTGAAATTATATATACATGTTGCATATTCATTTAAAATGTGGAGAATAAATGGGAGCAAAATATGAACTGTTACCAATGTGACCAGTCAGATTGTAGCTTTAGCTGAACTCTAGCCTTAATATCAGCCTTGATTACACTAGCAGTGCTCAGAGTATTAGTCCATTACAGTGGATGTAAACCCAATTCATGAAGTTCTCTGTCAACTGAGATAAAATCTGCCTGAAATTTGTGTTGGGGAGGTTGCTATAAATAAATTAGCAGAGAGCTAAACTATTCACAGGACAGCTCTGAGAGTCTCTGTCTATGTGGAGTGGGGATGTGTGCCCTTCCTCCAATCAGCTGTTTGGCTGTGTGCCCAGACTTCACTTCCAGTGCTGAACAGGAAGAGAAAATCTCTAACACGATCTGAACTTTCTAAAAAATATATAAAGCTGAAGACAGCAGATATGCTTGTAAAACGTATGTAGGGATTTTTTTATTTTTTTTTTTACATTTCTACTGGATACTTAAAGTGAGAAATTGGCACACATTCAGCTTTTAATTAAGGTTTGATCAGTTAGATCAACCACATTTTTCTAAGAACTGTGTAACCCACTGACCTATGGAATCCATTTAGATTATATTAACTGCTTCATATCCGTGCCATATCCAATTGACAGCTACAGCGCGGATCTAAATTGTTGGGAAACCGTCAATAGTTGTCCTCCCCTTTAGCTCATGCCAGGCACGCTCTCATCGCCGCCACCGGGTGAGCGTGCCCGCGGGTCGGGCGGACTCGATGTCCGCCGGAGACCCGTGATCTGGTCACAGAGAGCCAGAACGGGGAACCGCAGATGTAAACATGGCGGTTTCCCGTTCTGCGAGGGGGGACATGACGGATCTACTGATCCCTGTGATCAAGATCAGTTAGATCTGTTATTCCCCTGTTGCCCCCCCCAGTTAGAACACATACAGGGAACACATTTAACCCCTTCACTGCCCCCTCAGTGTTAACCCCTTCCCTGCCAATGACATTTATACAGTAATCAGTGGCCATTTAAATTTCTGATTGCTCTATAAATGTCATTGGTCCCAAAAAAGTGTCAAAAACATCAGACAAGCCCACCGCAATATTGCAGTCCCGATAAAAATTGCAGATCACCGCCATTACTAGTAAAAAAAAAAAAATAATAATAAAAACGCCATAAACCAATGTCCATAGTTTGTAGGCGCTATAACTTTTGCGCAACCCAATCAATATATGCCTATTGCGATTTTTTTACCAAAAATATGTAGAAGAATATATGTCGGCCTAAACTGATGAATAAATTTGTTTTTTTATTTTTTATTTTTGAATATTTATTATAGCAAAACATAAAAAAATTATTTTTTTTCAAAATTGTCGCTCTTTTTTGTTTATAGCGCAAAAAAAAAAATGCAGAGGTGATCAAATACCACCAAAAGAAAGCTCTATTTATGGGAAAAAAAGGACGCCAATTTTGTTTGGGTGCAAGGTCGCATCACCACGCAATTGTCATTCATATAGTGACAGCACTGAAAACTGAAAATTGGTCCGGGCAGGAGGGGGGTTTACGTGCCCAGTATGCAAGTGGTTAATTTAGGGAGTTCCTTATACTAAGCAGTTAGTAATCATAAGAATTTGCATACACCTATATTATATCAAAACAACATAATTAAATGCACGCTACAGCTACGCTTGACAATGAGCATTTAAATATTACAGTAGAATCTGTCTTAGGTGTACATCTAACAGTGCAGGTACAGGAGTGGATATATGAGATGCAGATGTCTGAATGGTTGTTCAGGTAGAGGCAGCCAATCATTGGGGAGTAAGGGTCTGATGACTCTCTAGAATTTACAGAATGTAGGTAGCATGTGGGGGCATGGGAACTCAAAGTCATATTCTGATTTTAGGTCCTCAGTAAACAGCTAACATTTTCACAATGATTAAAAAATACTACAAAGAGCTCACATTCCATACATGAATCATGTAATCCATGCTTAATCGATTTTTATTTGAACGTTTTTTCCCTGGAATCTGCAATTTTATCTTCGATGTACAGTGTTTAAGTTAAAAGAGCTTTGAAGGCATTATTAACCACTTGACCACTCGGCACTTAAACCCCCTTCCTAACCAGACCAATTTTCAGTTTTCAGTGCTCTCACATTTTGAATGACAATTACTCAGTCATGCAACACTGTACCCACATGAAATTTGCGTCCTTTTTTTCACACAAATAGAGCTTTCTTTTGGTGGTATTTAATCACCACTGGGTTTTTTCTTTTTTGCGCTATAATTAAAAAAAGACCGAAAATTTTGTAAAAAATTGAATTTTTCTTTGTTTCTGTTATAAAATTTTGCAAATTAGTAATTTTTCTTCATACATTTTGGCCAAAATTTATACTGCTACATATCTTTGGTAAATAAAAAACAAATAAGTGTATATTATTTGGTCTTTGTGAAGGTTATAGAGTCTACAACCTATGGTGCCAATCACTGAATATTGATCACACCTGATGTACTGACAGCCTATCTCATTTCTTGAGACCCTAACAAGCCAGGAAAGTACAAATACCCCCAAATTACCCCTTTTTGGAAAGTAGACATTCCAAGGTATTTAGTAAGAGGCATAGTGAATGTTTTGAAGTTGTAATTTTTTCCCACAATTCTTTGCAAAATTAAGATTTTTTTTTCACAAAATTGTCATATGTTAACAGGTTATTTCTCACACCCAGCATATGCATACCACAAATTACACCCCAAAACACATTCTACTACTCCTCCTGAGTATGACGATACCACATGTGTGAGACTTTTACACAGCCTGGCCACATACAGAGGCCCAACATGTAGGGAGCGCCATCAGGCGTTCTATGAGCATAAATTACACATATAATTTCTTGACTACTTCTTGCACTTTTGAAGGTCCCGGAGCACCAGGACAATGGAAATGCCCAAAAAAGACCCCATTTTGGAA
The DNA here is from genome assembly GCA_018402905.1 of Glandirana rugosa. Lineage (NCBI taxonomy): Eukaryota > Metazoa > Chordata > Amphibia > Anura > Ranidae > Glandirana > Glandirana rugosa. The sequence continues at coordinate 1,032,569 of BLSH010123562.1, read as the reverse complement.
AACAAACACCCCAACGTATATTCTAGGAGACATAATGAGTCTTTTGAACATGTCATTTTTTCCACAAGTTTTTGGAAAATGTGGAAAGAAAATGAAAACACATTTTTTTTACACAAAGTTGTCCATTTATACAATATTTCTAACACACAACATGTACTTAGCAAAAATGACACCCCAAAATATATTCTGCTACTTCTTCCGAGTATGGCAATACCACATGTGTGACACTTTTACACAGCCTGACCACATACAGAGGCCTAACATGCAGGGAGCACAGTCAGGTGTTCTAGGGGCATACATTTCAAATCTAATTTGACTACCCTTTACACTATTGTGAGGCACTGTGGTGGCATGGATAGGCACTGTAGTGGCACAGATGGGCAGGGTAGTGGCACAGTCGGGCACTGTAGTGGCACGGGTGGGCACTGTAGTGGCAAGATTGGGCACTGTAGTGGCACGAATGGGCACTGTAGTGGCACAGATGGGCACTGTAGTGGCACGGATGGGCACTGTAGTGGCATGGATGTGTCATGGATGAGAACTGATGTGGTATGGATGAGCATGAATGAGGCACAAATGAGCCATGGATAGGGGATGGATGAGCCACGGATGGGGATGGATGAACCACGGATGGGGATGACTGAGCGGATGGGTGAGTGAGCATGGATGGATGGCTGGGTGAGCATGGATGGATGGCTGGGTGAGCATGGATGGATGGCTAGGTGAGCACGGCTGGGTGGGTGAGCATGGATGGATGGATGGTGAGCATGGCTGGGTGGGTGAGCATGGATGGATGGCTAGGTGTGTGAGCATGGATGGATGGATGGTGAGCACGGCTGGGGGGGTGAGCATGGATGGATGGATGGTGAGCACGGCTGGGTGAGCATGGATGGATGGCTAGGTGAGCACGGCTGGGTGGGTGAACATGGATGGATGAATGGGTGAGCATGAATGAATGGGTGAGTATGGATGGATGGGTGAGCATGGATGGATGGCTAGGTGAGCACGGCTGGGTGGGTGAGCATGGACGGATGGCTGGGTGAGCACGGCTGGGTGGGTGAGCATGGATGGATGGCTGGGTGAGCACGGCTGGGTGGGTGAACATGGATGGATGAATGGGTGAGCATGGATGGGTGAGTATGGATGGATGGGTGAGCATGGATGGATGGCTGGGTGAGCATGGAGGGATGGCTGTGTGAGGATGGATGGATGGGTGGCTCAGCATGGATGGGGTGAGAATAAGTGGGTGAGCATGGATGGGGTGGTGGATGGCTGGGTGAGTGGTGGTTGGCTGGGTGAGTGGTGGTGTATATTGTTACTTAGCAGTGCTGTGGGCATTACACATCGCCCACAGCACGTCTTTCCTCCCCCTCTCTCCTCTCGCAATGCACCGATTGGTGCGGACTGTGGAGAGGAGAGAGAAAATGCGGTGCTTCCGCCGGCTTGTTGACATGTGATTGCGCCATCATTGGACGGCGCGATCACGTGGTGAAAGGCTGCTCACAGCGGCCATTCACCGCGATCCGTGATGCGCCGGGTCCCCAGGGGGCGCACGGGAAGCATGATCCTGGGAGGATGTCCATGGACGTCCTCCCAGAATAATGCAACCGCCCTGTGGACGTCTTTTGTCTATAGGGCGGTTGGGAAGTGGTTAAGTAACAATGAAAATCCAAGCATTATGTCATGTGAAATGGCTGGGCCGATGCAGGGTTTAGAAATGACAGCTGCTGTTCCCCGGTCATAGGATTGCCATCTTTTGGTTTGTGAAAAAAAGAAAATGGGAGGGATGGAGGGATGTTGTGATATTAAAAATGATCACAGAAAAAAAGAGCCAGATATTCATTAATGTTGTGATACCCAGATTATGATCAGTGAGCAGGGATTTAAAACTCATCAAATGTGCACTTTGTATTCCATTTGTGCTCTTTACTAAGAAATTAAAATTAAATTTCAAAAACAAATGTATGGAGAATTCATACACAAATGAAACAGAGATAGAAAAATAGAGATATTGTTTTTTTAAAAACACACAATTACATATGTTGATGAAATTGTGCAAACATGTTTTTGATGAAGTACATACAAATAGTTAAAAAAAATGAGCAGAAAAAGATTAGAGAAAAAGGGGAAAGCATTAATAAGATAAAAACTGAATATGGTTGTGTTTGTTAGGGGCTGCTGTCAGCATTTGCTTAGACTGTCAAAAAGACTGTACATCCCAACAGATTACACCAGGAATGCAGCTCTAAGTGTAGGTCTGTGGCCCTAGCTGTGCAACCTAACCCGCACCACCCACAGCACCATAGCAGTAAAGGCAGACTGCCTGTTTGTGACCTGGCAGTTATTAATATCCTCTCAGTGCTAGAGACATCAAAGTGACAAGGATAGCAAACAGAGAGAGACAAGTGTAATGTATACTGTACAACACACACATACACACCTATATATATCTATATATAGATATATATATGTATTCAAAGATAAGGAAACACAGCAGGCAACTCCGTAATCTTATGATGATGTATTGATATAGACCACACCAGTGAGTACAAAAATAGAAATGGCAGTGATCAAGGCTTGTTTGCTAAAACTAGTCTGCCATTTCTATTTTTTTACTCACTGGTGTGGTCAATATCAATAAATCATCAGAGGATTACAGAGATGTCAGCTGTTTTTCCTTATCTTTGAATACTATTTTGTATGGTGTGTGGGAACACATCACAGCGCAGGCACCCTGGCAACCACTTTCAGTTTGGATTTGCTATTCCACTGTGCAGAGCGTTGCAACCATATTGCTTGAAAAAAAAAAAAAAAAATATATATATATATATATATATATATATAGTGACGTTATGTGAGGTGCGATGGTGGACGGGCATTATTTGTCGCCTCAAATGCATTCACTTGGAGTGGACTGGTGAGTCCGAGCTGGGTTTTGTCAGCCACTGTGGCAGGGCTGGTTCAAGCCCGGAGTTTCTGGTTCGCCCAAACCCCTCTCCAGCTGGATATAACGACCAGGAAGAGATCTCACAGCAGCTCACCCTGGGTCTCAGTGTGCTAAAACTGAGGGAGCTAAGACCTTGATTTTGGTTGCTGTAAAGACTGCAAACAAGTAAAGGTTTGCATTTGTTTGATTAGAGGTGTCAGGGACAAGCCCTGACATCGCATATAGAGGCCTCCTGCTTTGCATTAGTTTAGTGCCAGACGGCAAGGTTTTGTTTTACTGTTTTGTTTGTTTTATGATTTGCAACCTTTTCTAAATAAAGCTGGCAACTTTTTCCCAGGAAAGGTGATCCACAAAAGCTATTCTCCCACATGTAGTGGACTCAGTGGGTATCTCCTGAGCAGGTGGAAGATGGAGGATATCTTGAAGGCCATGCTACAGGCGACTGCGGCTCAGCGCGAGGCTAACCTCTAAGTCACACAGGCCGCTGCAGCACAGTGGGAAGAAACTCGCAGACAACATGAAGTTTATCAGATCAACCGCCAGCTGGCGGAGGCTCTCGTAGAGTTAAAGAAGGGGCCCACACCTCCTGTGCCAGTGGATCAAAAGTTGATCCGTGCCAGTTACCATCTGCAGAAGATGACACCTGCGGATGATGGGGAGGCATACCTCACCACTTTTGAGAGAGTCGCTGTGCGTGAAGGATGGCAAAAAGGACAATGGTCGGGACTGCTAGCACCTTTTCTGACAGGTGAGCCCCAAGAGGCCTATTTTGATTTGGAACCTGATATGGCCCAGGACTATGAGTCTCTAAAAACTGAGATACTCGCAAGCCTGGGTGTCACCATGGCAGTCCGGGCTCAAAAAGTGCATCAGTGGACCTACCGCATGGACCAGCCACGCCCTCTCAAATGATTGACTTGATCCATCTCACAAGGAAGTGGTTACAGCCAGAGACTTTGCCAAGCCTCAGATCATGGAGGGTGGTCATGGACCAGTATCTGCGTGCGCTCCCTGCTACTTTGAGGAGGTGGGTCAGCCATGGGGACCCCAAAATTGCAAACCAACTGGTGGACCTCATGGAGAGATACAGTGCTGCTGAGGACTTGTTGCACCCGTCTGCTCCCCACTCCAATGTATTCAGGGGTCAAAGATTGCCCGGCGGACCTGGTAAGATGGTTCCAGGGGTCAAGGACATGGGAAAGTTTGATAAGTTCGCTGCGGCTAAAGAGACTATGAGCTCTAGACCTAGAGACTTGCCAAAGAAGCCAGGAAGGTCTTGGGGACCCTTGAGAGGACTGGGTATAGAGCACATACAGTGCTACCGATATCATGCGTTGGGGACATATTGCTGCCAATTGTCCCCTGAATGATGTACCCATCCAATGATTGACACCCCTTGCGGCAGAGTGACACATTCAGTGGGAGTGGTACCTTCCCTGTTTCATGAAGCCCTAGTGGGGAGAGACTTTCCCCATTTTTGGAGGTTGTGGGAAGGCACAGAGAGCCTGGAGGAAAGAGCTCCCCCTCCTGAGGAGGACCTAGAAGTTCTCACCAGACCCTTTTTGCCAAACGGAAGGGGAGATTGGTGGCAGGACCGAGGAAGAAGCAGACCCTCTTCCTTTTCCTGTAATGGCTGGGGAGCCGGAGGAGCCGGAAGATAACTCCGAGCTGGTGGCTAATGACCCAGAGAATGTCTTTGACCCTGACTTTGAGAGTGAACCGAATGTAGTGCCTGACTTAGATGTCGGGAGAGAGGACTTCTGTACAGAGCAACTAAGGGATGTCACTCTCCTTAGAGCCAGAGAAAATGTGAAGGTGGTGGATGGGGTACCTGTGGACCCTAATTGGGGGGTGTCTTTTCCCTTCGTGGCTCTTAAAAATAATTTGTTGTATCAGGTGGTAAAATGCAGGGAGGATGAGGTAGAACAGCTAGTGGTTCCCAAACCCTCCCGCAGGATGGTGCTAGATCTGGCCCATGGTCATGTAATGGGGGGACATCTGGGTATGGAGAAGACCAGGGAGAGAATAACCCTGAGATTCTTCTGGCCTGGGTTGTATGCAGACATTAGAAAATACTGTGAATCATGCCCTGAGTGTCAAATGACGGCCCCATCACCCCATTTTCATAGTCCCCTTGTCCCTCTTCCCATAATTTAAGTGCCATATGAACGAATTGGCATGGATCTTGTGGGACCAGTTGTAAAATCTGCCCCGGGGACACCAGCACATCCTGGTGATACTGGTGGTCCTATGCGACCCGATACCCTGAAGCCATACCCTTGTGGAACACCTCCGCTAAGACTATCGCCAAGGAGCTGGTCCAGATATTTAGTCAGGTGGGGATCCCAAAAGAGATCTTGACAGATTAGGGTACCCCGTTTATGTCCAAAGTGACCAGAGAATTGTGCAAGTTGTACAAAATCTCCCATCTCCGTACCTCTGTTTACCACCCCCAAACTGACGGTCTGGTGGAAAGATTTAACAAGACCCTCAAGAGCATGTTAAAAAATATAGTGGATAAAGATGGGCAAAATTGGGATTTTTTGTTGCCGTACCTCATGTTTGCCATACGAGAGGTTCTGCAGGCGTCTACAGGGTATTCCCCCTTCAAACTCTTGTATGGTAGACATCCCAGGGGCTGCTAGATGTCACAAAAAAGACGTGGGAAGGAGAGGCCACCCCAAATTGAAGCGTCATAGAGATGGAGAAGGGTTTATAATCGGGGTGCCAAAACCCGGATTTTCAACCCTGGAGACAGAGTGCTGGTGCTAGTCCCCACGGTTGAAAGTAAATTCCTTGCAAAGTGGCAGGGCCCCTTTGAGATTAGGGAAAGAGTAGGGGAAGTGAATTACAAAGTTTACCAGACAGGAAAAAGGAAACCAGATCAGATTATCCACATTAATCTCTTAAAACCATGGAAGGACAGAGAGGGTTTCTTGGCAGTCCCCACTCCACAAAAGGACAGGCTGTCCCTGACCCCGGACATCCCCATAACCGAGTCCTTGTCACTGACACAACAAAATGATATAAAGGAATTTATAACTAAAAATAGAGACTTTTTCTCTCCCCTACCCGGACTGACCACCGTGATACAACATGACATTGTTACAGAAGCAGGGGTCCGGTGTAAAACCCTACCAGATACCTGAGGCTAGACGGGAGGCAGTGGAGAAGAAAGTAAAAAACATGTTGGAGTTGGATATAATAGAGGAGTCCCACGGTGCCTAGTCGAGCCCCATAGTGCTGGTCCCAAAGCCTGGTGGCACTATCCGGTTCTGTGACAATTTCAGGAAGCTGAATAACGTGTCAAAGTGTGACGCATACCCGATGCCACAGGTAGGCGAACTTGTGGACAGGTTGGGAGGAGCCCAGTACATAACAACCCTAGACTTTACTAAGGGCTACCCCATACAGAGTCAGCCAAAGAGAAAACAGCCTTTTCTACTCCTGAAGGCTTCTTTCAGTACAAACAAACGCTGTTTGGTCTGCATGGGGCTTCTGCATCATTCCAGAGGATGATGGATCAAATCTTGAGGCCACACTGCCCCTATGCAGCTGCCTACTTGGAGGATGTGGTCATCAACAGTCCTGATTGGAAATCCAATTTCCCCCAGGTGCAAGTGGTTGTGGATTCCCTCAGGAAAGCAGGGCTCACGGCCAACCCCAAAAAGTGTACCATCGGTCTGGAGGAGGCCAAATACCTTGGTCACATTATTAGGTGGGGACTCATTAAACCACAGACCAACAAATTAGATGAGATTCAGAAGTGGCCCCAACCCCGAACTAAAAAGCAGGTGCGTACGTTCCTGGGGACCACGGGGTACTATAGGCGCTTCATACTGGACTTTGCCACCATTGCCGTTCCCCTGACAGACCTGACAAGGGGCAGAGGGTTGGTTATGGTGAAGTGGATCCTAGAGGCCGAGAAGGCATTCAAGAAGCTAAAGCAAGCCCTATGTGTATAACTGGTGCTGGTGACCCCGGACTTCACCAAAGAGTTTGTAGTGCAGACCGACACCTCTGATGTGGGTCTAGGGTTGGCACTGTCCCAGATCAGAGACAGGGAGGCACACTCAGTTGTATACCTAAGCAGGAAACTGAACCAAAAAATTATGCAATAGTCGAGAAGGAGTGTCTTGCGATTAAATGGGCCTTGGAAAGCTTGAAGTATTATCTTTTGGGCAGGCCGTTTAGAGTGGTCACAGACCATGCCCCCCTGAAGTGGATGTGCAATAACAAGGAGAAGAAAAGTCAGGTGACATGGTGTTTTTTGGCCCTACAGCTCTACAAGTTCACAGTGGAACATAGGGCGGGACAGCTGCAAAACAATGCAGATGGCCTTTCCTGAGTCCCCTGTTTGGGTATAACAATTGCTAGGCCACAGGGGCTTGAGAAGAGGTATATGTGACGTTATGCAAGGTGTGATAGTGGATGGGCATTACTTGTCGCCCCGTATGCGTTCACTTGGAGTGGACTGGTGAATCCGAGCTGGGTTTTGCCAGCCACCGTGGCAGGGCTGATTCCAGCCTGGAGTTTCTGGTCCACCCAAACCCCTCTCCAGCTGGATATAATGAGCAGGTAGAGATCTCATAGGAGCTCACCCTGGGTCTCAGTGTGTTAAAATTGAATGAGCTAAGAGCTGGATTTTAGTTGTTCTAAGGACTGCAAAGAAGTAAAGGTTTGCATTTGTTTTTTTAGAGGTGTGAGGGACAAGCCCTGACATCGTATAGAGAGGCCTTCTGCTTTGTATTAGTTTAGTGCCAGACGGCAAGGTTTTGTTTTACTGTGTTGTTTGTTTTATGAATTGCAACCTTTACTAAATAAAGCTGGCAACCCACCAGACTTTTAAGAATGTTGGTCTCCCTGCTACCCTTTTCCCAGGAAAGGTGATCTACAAAAGCTTATCTCCCACAATATATACAATATCTCACAAAAGTGAGTACACCCCTCACATTTTTGTAAATATTTTATTATATCTTTTCATGTGACAACACTGAAGAAATTACACTTTGCTACAATGTAAAGTAGTGTACAGCTTGAATAACAGTGTATATTTGCTGTCCCCTCAAAATAACTCAACACACAGCCATTAATGTCTAAACCGCTGGCAACAAAAGTGAGTACACCCCTAAGTGAAAATGTCCAAATTGGGCCCAAAGTGTCAATATTTTGTAAGCGAAGAGAGAAGCTGCAGAAGGTTTAAAACAATGACATTTATTTCAGAATGCACTCACAGGATTGTGGATTAAACAGGCTGGGGTTTAAGTTCACATTCCGTGGTCCCATCCGGGTGTTCAGCTGTGGTCTGCGGTGTCCCACATTGCTGGCAGCACCGGTGGTATCCGGAGCTCTAGCATGAACTTCTTGAGGGATAGATATGTAATATAAGTATGGTGTGTGCTATGCAGGTTGATTGCTGATATGTGGCACAGAGGATAGGGAATGGAATCAGCACAAGGCTGTATATGGTTTATATAATATGTTTTATGTAATAGTATTTCATGTGGGCCACCATTATTTTCCAGCACTGCCTTAACCCTGTTGGGCATGGAGTTCACCAGAGCTTCACAGGTTGCCACTGGAGTCTTCTTCCACTCCTTTATGATGACATCACAGAGATAGTGGATGTTAGAGACCTTGCACTCCTCCACCTTCCATTTGAGGATGCCCCACTGATACTCAATAGGGTTTAGGTCTGGAGACATGTTTGGCCAGTTCATCACCTTTACCCTCAGTTTCCTTAGTAAGGCAGTGGTACTCCTCACCTGGTTGCCACCACACACGCTTGCCACCATCTGAACCCCATAAGTTTATCTTGGTGTCATCAGACCACATGTGTTAGGAAAAGAACAAATTCTGGCTAAAATCTGCCATTTCCGCGGTGGTGCGCACATTTGCGCGCGTGTGCGCGCTCCCGTGCGCGTTCGCGCGCTCCCGTGCGCGCCCGCGTGCGCGCGCGCTCCCGTGCGCGCGCACGCGCCGGAAAACGGCGCCAAATGGGCCTATTTAAACCTGGAGACTTCCTGGACCAAGTGCTGCTCGCTCTACAGCGTTCCCGACCTGTACGCCTCAGCTCCGGATACCTGTTCCCGTGTTTGTTCTGCCTCCTGTTGACCCGGCTTGTCCTGACCTGCTGTCTTCTACCTGCACCGACCCCGGCTACCCACGACCATCCGATTGTCTGCTCCTTTGTACCTCTGCTGCCCGCCCGTTAACGAACCTTGCTTGGACTCTGACTACCCGTTTGCCTGATCCTCTTGTACCTTCCTGCCTGCCTGTTACCAACCCAGCCTGTACGACCATCCGTCTACTTGCACGCCTTCTGGAGCCTCACTACACCATCGGTGACCCTCCAGCCCTCGTGCCATCCCGCACTCTTGGGCCTCTGTCCCCACTACCAGGGGTCCTTGAATCGGGTGCGCAAGAGCGGTTGTTCCCTGCACAAGACAGACTCCACCGTCAGGTACGTGACAACATGACATGGTTCCAGTAATCCATGTCTTTAGTCTGCTTGTCTTCAGCAAACTGCTGTTTGTCTGCTTTTGTGTGCATCATCTTTAGAAGAGGCTTCCTTCTGGGATGACAGCCATGCTGACCAATTTGATGCAGTTTGTAGCGTATGGTCTGAGCACTGATAAGCTGACCCCCACCCCTACAACCTCTGCAGCAATGCTGGCAGCACTCATATGTCTATTTCCCAAAGACAACCTCTGGATATGACGCTTAGCACTTACACTCAACTTCTTTTGGTCGATCATGGCAAGGCCAGTTCTGAGTGGAACCTGTCCTGTTAAACCACTGTATGGTATTTGCCACCATGCTGCAGTTCAGTTTCAGGGTCTTGGCAATCTTCTTATAGCCTAGGTTATCTTTATGTTATCTTTATGTAGAGCAACAATTCTTGTTTTTCAGATCCTCAAAGAGTTCTTTACCATGAGGTGCCAGTATGAAAGAGTGAGAGCAATAACATCAAATTTAACAGACCTGCTCCCCATTCACACCTGAGACCTTGAAAAACTAACAAGTCATATGACACCAGGGAGGGAAAATGGCTAATGATGTCCAATTTGGACATTTTCACTTAGGAGTGTACTCACTTTTGTTGCCAGCGGTTTAGACATTAATGGCTGTGTGTTGAGTTATTTTGAGGTGACAGCAAATGTACACTATTATACAAGCTGTATACTCACTACTTTACTTTGCTTTATAGCAAAGTGTCATTTCTTCAGTGTTGTCACATTGAAAGATATAATAAGATATTTACAAAAATGTGAGGGGTGTACTCATTTTTGTGAGATACTGTAAGTGTACCTGTCGGAGGGTAGAGAGAAGGTTGGTGCCATTGTCGCATACAACCATTCCTGGCTCAAGCTGCTGTGGCGTCAACCACCTCTGAGCCTGCCCCCGCAAAGCTGACGGAATCTCTTCCCCAATGTGGCTTCTGTCCCCAAGACAGTCTAACTCAAGTACCGTAGCCCCTTGAATGCTTAGGGAGCATTGCAGGTAAAGAGGACAATTCTGCAGAAGAGGCCACAGAGGTAGAAGAAGAGGAGTGTGTGGAGGATGCGGATGTGGCAAAATCACCATCAGCTTTTTGGAGGCATGGTGGCGAAACTAGCTCCAACACTGAACCCTGCCCTGCATCCTTCCCAGCTGCCAGCAGAGTTACCCAGTGCACCGTGAAGGAAAAGTAGCATCCCTGACCGTGCCTGCTGGACCAGGAGTCAGTGGTAATGTGAGCCTTGCTGCTGACTGTCCTGTCCAACGAGGCCAAAATATTGCCTTCAACATGACGGTAGAGAGCTGCAATGGCCTTACGTGAAAATAAATTTCTTTTGGGAACCTGCCACTGTGGGACAGCACATTCCACAAATTCACGAAAGGAGGCAGAGTCTACCAGCTGAAAAGGCAGCAGTTAGAGTGCTAGCAATTTGGCCAAGCTAGTATTAAGACAGTGAGCATGTGGATGGCTGGGACGGTATTTTTTTTTTCTACGGTTCAGCAACTGGGGTAGGGATATTTGCCTGCTGAATTCACTTGGTGGTTTACTGCTAGCAGATTGGCTGCACATACTTGTGGCATGCATTGCTAGACCTTTATTCCTCTCAGTGCAGGATTGGAGAGGACTGGAGGTATAGAAGGGGTTGAGATTCCAGATGAGGAGCAAGGAGAAGTCCGCCTTGTTTTCTGGTGTGGGTTTTTCAGGTGCTGTTGCCAACAGACTGCATGGCTAGTCGTCATATGTGCCCAAGCCGCTGGAGTTCTGGCCGCGCTTGACCTGCTTCAGACATAGATTGCAAATGGCAACGGTTCTATCTACTGCACATGTGTTGAAAAATGCCCACACCAAAGAACTTTTGATAGTCAGCAGGGAGCCAGCAGCGCCCTGCACCTGTGTAGCTCTGTGGTCTGATGCAATTTGGTGGCTGCCCTTTAGCTGGCCCCTGGAGAACATCCTGCCTCGTTGGAGCTGTGCCTCCTTCTCCTACTTACTTTCCTCCTCTCTTCTCTCAGGCACCCTTGTACAGTCTGTGTCCTCATCATCCCCTCCCTCCTTGTCACTGGTGCAAACTTGGCAGTATGCTGGGGGAACATGACTGCTAGTTTCTTGTCCTTCTGCAGCACCCCGTATCTCTAGGCCCATGCTACTCCCTTCCTCAACCTGGGAACCAACATTGGAGCCTTCAAATTGCTACGCATCCTCCATCAGCATGTAACCGACACTATGGTCAAATAATTCTGGTGACTCCTCTGTGCATGATGGTGTGGCTACAGAAGGAGTAACTGTGGACAAGGATCCGGTGGAATAGGCCGCTTTGCTAGCTGCTTTGGAAGGCAAACTTGTATGAGCCTGGGTGACAGAGGATGAGGAGGATGAGAAGTGCTTAGTTATCCACTCCACCAAGTCTTCTGCATGTTGTGGCTCAATAGCACGGCTAACAGCAGAAAAAAAGGACAAGTGTGTCCCGCCTGCAGAGGATGCACCATGTCCGCCACCACCACTTTTCACTGAATACACAGAGGCTGCTTGCCCTCTTTTAGTGGCCTGGGAGTGTCTGGCTCTCCTTTGTGGCCTTCCTGAAATGATGGGGATTTTTTAAACAACGGCTACACTATATTATATACCATACACCCCCGAATGCACTGATATATAGTGTACACTCAATACGCTGTGTGTATATATATACTAGACTGTATATATTTTAAGACACTACGTCAAATAGTATACTATATTCCGTACACCCCCTAATGCACTGATATATAGTGTACACTCAGCACGCTGTGTGTGTATAAATATATATATATATATATATATATATATATATATATATATATATACAAGACTGTATATATTTTAAGACACAATGTCAAGTGTACTATATATCGTACGTACACCCCCGAATGCACTGATATATAGTGTACGCTCAATACGCTGTGTATATATATATACTAGATTGTATATATTTTAAGACACCACTTCAAGTAGTGTACTATATACCATACACCCCTGAATGCACTGATATATAGTGTACACTCAATACACTGTGTGTATATATACTAGACTGTATATATTTTAAGACACCACGTCAAATAGTGTACTAAATACTGTACGTACACCCCCAAATGCACTGATATATAGTGTACACTCTATAGGCTGTGTGTATATATATATATATACTAGACAGTATATATTTTAACACACCACATCAAGTAGTGTACTATATATTGTACACCTCTGAATGCACTGATATACAGTGTACACTCAATATGCTGTGTATATATATATATATATATATATATATATATATATATATTAGACTGTATATATTTTAAGACACCACGTCAAGTAGTGTATTATATACCGTACATCCCCGCATGCACTGATATATAGTGTACACTCAATACGCTGTGTGTATATATATATTTACTAGACTGTATATATTTTAATACACAACGTCAAGTGCACTATATACCGTACACCCCTGAATGCACTGATATATAGTGTGCACTCAATACGTTGTGTGTATATATATATTCTAGACTGTATATATTTTAATACACCACATCAAGTGGTGTACTAATCCGTACACCCCCGAATGCACTAATATATAGTGTACACTCAATACGCTGTGTATATATATACATACTAGACTGTATATATTTTTTTACACCACGTCAAGTGTACTTTATACCATACATACACCCCCGAATGCTCTGATATATAGTGTACACTCAATACGCTGTGTGTGTGCATATATATATATATATATATATATATATATATATATATATATAGTGTATATTTACTAGACTGTATATATTTTAATACACCGCGTCAAGTGTACTATATACGGCACACCCATGAACGCACTGATATATAGTGTACACTCTATACGATGTGTGTATATATATATATATATATATACTAGACTGTATATATTTTAATATATCGCATCAAGTGTACTATATACCGTATGTACACCCCTGAATGCACTGACATACAGTGTACATTCAATATGCTGTGTATATATATATATATATATATATATATATATATATATATATATTAGACAGTATATATTTTAATACACCACATCAAGTGTACTATATGCCATACACCCCCGAATGCACTGATATATAGTGTACACTCAATATTAGACTGTATATATATATATTATTTTTTTTGTTTGTTTTTCACTGCCTGAACAGACGCTATATACTATACACTGAATTAGCTGTATATAGTCTACACTAAAGGCATTGTATTATATATATATATATATATATATATATATATATATATATATATATACACTAGGAAGGTGTATATACAGATCGCCCTATCTACCTATATGTCTAGTATATATTTCACTGTACACTAAACTATATGCACTAACTGACTGTATAAAGATTGCCCTATCTATTTATATATCTAGTATATATTTCACTCTACACTAAACTGCCTGCACTAACTGACTGTATATAGATCGCCCTAGCTATCTATCTAATATGTTTTTCACAATGCACGCTCACAGCTAGCTACACTAAACTGCCTGAACGCTGCTACCTAAGCACACTGTCTCTCTATCCACCATTATTCACACTACATAGAGCCGATGTTCAAGCGGCTTTATATAGTGTGGGGCGTAGATTGAGGCTGCTGAGCAGTGATTGGCTAAAGGCACCCTGCCTTTTTATCCAATCATATCTCTCTCAGCAGAGTACTCTGCTATTGGCCAAAGCATGCAGGCCATGTGCATGCTTTGGCCAATCAGTGGGCAGCATTTCCCCCACCATTGGAATGCATTATGGGGTGCTGAAAGTTCCCGTGAATGCCCCATAAATTTTGTGATCCGCTGAACAGGCAACCCCCCGATATTCGAGTTGAACATGCGTTCGACTCGAACCAGGGACCCATCCCTACTAAAGACCAATTTTTCTGCACCTGTTTTACAAGTGCATTTCATTGCATTTTTTTTTACAGAAAGGCCAATTCTTGCCTTCATGAAGAGCACCTCTATAGGGTTATAGTGTGAAGGCACCACCGACACCCAAAGCCCAATTTTTCCACACCTGTTACTTCTATCCAAAGTCAAAGTGACACCAGAATTCATCCAAAAAGTCTCTAATCTTGTTCCCAGTGCACTACATTGTGGCCTCATCATACACACTGGCTCCCCAGTTGTTGCTGAGCAAAATAAAGGCAGCTTGCAGGGAAAATGTCATCTTTTTGACTTTATAAATGCAATTATTGCTGCAGCAGATTTTCGACATGGTGCCATTTTACAGGTAGACTAAGGTTACCCCACAGACACTATATTGGAAGGAATTTTTCATTTTTATGCTTTCATCAAAAAATCATTGCTCATTTAAAAATGAAATTTTTTACAAACTTTTTTTCATTGATACAATTCTCACAGGGAAGGTCTCAGACCCCTATAACCATTGTATGCCCAATTACTTGCATCTAAGCATTCAAAATGGGCACATTTGATTTTTGACATTAGGGTCCCATTGACTTTAATGGGGTTCATTATTCGGGTCCGAACATTATTCGCAATGTTCCAAAGTTCTGGTGCAAACCGAACAGGGGTCCGTTCGGCTCATCCCTAATGACTAATAAGCTTCAGCTTTAATGTCACTTTTGTAATGTGGAGGCATGAAATAGCTCTGATCATACAGGAGGTAAAGCACAAACATACTGATACAGAAATGCATGTGCTCATGTGGAAACTTGCTTCAACTTCAGCTGTATTACAAATTCCCAGGTCATTTTTCGATACAGATGCAAGTCTTACAGAGTTTAAAGTAAAAAGGCTTTACTTACCTCTTCTCTAACCGCCTTAATTTCTGTTGAAACTCGTCCTCATTAAATGATGTATTTAAAGCTCTGTGGAGACGCTGTTTTAAAAGGAGAGCACTAGTTAAACAATGTTATATTCTGCAGATATGTATACAATTTTTACTCAAAGGAATATACATATAACCTATAAAGTAACAATATCACTCAATCTCGCAGCATTATAGTAGTTCTCATTTACTACTAAAAACTATACATTATAGGAGGACATACTACCAGTAGAGTAGGTACACAAAGTGTGACAAGAAGAAGGTGGAGTTTAAGTTATTGCTCCCCCAGAATGGTAAGTCTTGTTGTTTGACCCTTACCAGGATGGTAACTATGTGGAGCTCTCTTCCACAATCAGTGGAGTTGGCAGGCAGTATGGATAGTTTTAAAAGACTCTTGGACGTGCATCTTAACTAAATCAATATACCGGAATATGGGAAATGATTTTTCTACACACACCTGCATAGGTTGAACTGGATGGACTGTTGTCTCTATTCAACCTTGCCAACTATGTAACCCTTAGTAAATGAAGGGAAGCTCTGCTGACTTCCATCGTCCAATCAAGTGCAAGCAAAAATGCAGTTTTTTTTCCTTGTATGTGATTGGACATTCTTTACAAAGAGAAGCTTCGCCTAATTTACTGAGCTCTGGGGCAAATATCTGCAAGATTGGAACTACAGTTGCAAAGTGCACAGTCTATTTGCCTTTAGTAAATCAACCTCTATGGTGAATGGGTCAAGAATGAACCGATTTATTTAACATACTTGTACATTTTTGAAGATATACTACTACAGTTATAGAATATCCTGTTTCAAATAATTTCCAAAGTGCTGAGAAGAAAAAAGCACTGCTTTGTGTGTGGCATGAGCACTGTTTTACTATTCAAAAAAGAGCTGATCCTCAGTGGGCATTTATACAAAATCTGACTTTCTCCTCTTAAGGTGACTATGTTTCCAAACCTAACATGCAAATAAATATGTTCTCTGAAATAATGTAGTAATGTAGGAGTCAGCTGAAGGAATCACTGTAACAGTACAAACGTTTCTCTCGGGGTGATTGTTTTGGTATTTAGCAAAAAAAACAATATTAGTAAGGTCACAAATGTTTTGTCTGGGCTAATGGTTGATAACGAAGGCGCTATCCAGGATGCTGGAGGAGGATAAAACTGTCAATTAACAAAGCCCTTTGTTTTCTTTCATGTCATTTTAACTGTACTTTTGATATATCTTTGTGCTTGTTATCAGTACTTAACTCAGGGAGCTCCAGGAAGTTGTACAAATGTCTTTGAGGATAGGAGTGTATTTTTTCTTTTGCTGTTATAGCCTGATTAGACCATGCTCTGTAATCATTTTTTTTTCTTGATTAGCTATTGGTTTAGGGTTTCTGCAAGTCTTTTTTTTAACTCATTGAAAATAATTTTTATTTAATGTAAATGTGGTAAAGGCAGGAGATGAAACTGGTATACAGCTCTAAATTTTTCTCAATATGTCTGCTCTGATATCTAAAAATAGAATTAAATAAAAAAAATAAGTGAACCAATTTAACAACTTGAAGTGGATGTAAACCCTCACATTCCCCAGCCTCAGATGATACACAGGGATGAAACAAATCTCCCTACATAAGTTTTACATGTATATCTGCTTTCTTCAGCTTTATATATCCTTGAGAAAGTGCACATTGTGTTACAGATTTTCTCTTCTCATTCAGCGCTGGGAGAGGATTATTGGCATACAGCCAAGACAGCTGATTGGAGGAAATACACCCCCCTTGCACATTGGCAAAGGAAGGAAGTAATGTGCAGAGCTCTGCTGTCGGAAGGCAAGCTGTCTGCTAATCTATTTATAGCAACCTCTCATGACACAAATTTCAGGCTGCTTATCTCCTGTGTCTGAGAACTTGTCAGAAGTTATGAGGCTGATAACAGAGCTACAGACCAGGAGAAAGTCACAGGACTCAGTGCTTTGGAGAGGCATAAGAAAATAATACAGATAGATGTGCCCACCTCAAATTTCATGAATCGGGTTTACATCCACTTTAACCGCCTCAGGACCGCCCACCGTCAAATGACGGCGGAGCGGTCCTGCTCTCACAGCGGGTGGACGTCATATGACGTCCTCCCTTTAAGCCGGGATTGCGCGCGATCGGGCGCGCGCATCCCGGCTCTGTCGATGTCGGCGTGTCCCCAGGACACGCCGCTTCACCGACAGGGGTGAATAGCCATTGCTTATGGCTGTTCACCACGTGATCGGCTGTGACGAAATCACAGCTGATCACAAACGGCACGCCCGCCGTTCGCACGGCGCATGCGCGCGATCGGGAGCGCGCTGCGCGTGCGTGTCGGTGGCGGCGTGTTCCGGGGAACACTGCCTGTCACCGACACTAGTATCAGCCGCCGGCCGGCGGCTGATACCTTGTGATCGGCTGTGATCTACTTCACAGCCGATCACATCCAGTGTAAACAGAGCGATAACTCACTGTTACCAGCTCTTCTCTCCTCACACAGTGTCCAGTGTGAGGAGAGAAGAGCTGGGATCAGTGAGTTACTGATCTGCAAAGTAAAACACGAGAAATACTACTGTCAGACTACTGTCCACGTGAAATACTACTGTCCATGGGAAATACCCCCGTATACACCACTGACAATCCCACTGTCCACGTAACCCCCCCCGTCCCCCCAGTCACAGTCACACTAAAATGATATGTCTAGTCATTGAGTGACTAGGGTCGAGAAGAGAGGAGTGTGACCTGTGACACACTCCTCTCTTCTCGACCATTGTCACTCAATGGCGAGACAAATGTGA
>BLSH010123562.1:995277-1008183 GCA_018402905.1 Glandirana rugosa | reverse complement strand
GAGAATGGTGGTAGTGGACGTCGGTCTACGTTGTACGGTGAATGGTGGTAGTGGACGTCGGTCTACGTTGTACAGTGAATGGTGGCAGTGAACGTCGGTCCACGTTGTACAGTGAATGGTGGTAGTGGACGTCGGTCTACGTTGTACAGTGGTGGTAGTTGGACGGCGGTCTACGTTGTACAGTGAATGGTGGGAGCGGACGTCGGTCCACG
The DNA here is from genome assembly GCA_018402905.1 of Glandirana rugosa. Lineage (NCBI taxonomy): Eukaryota > Metazoa > Chordata > Amphibia > Anura > Ranidae > Glandirana > Glandirana rugosa. The sequence goes on along the minus strand of BLSH010123562.1, from coordinate 1,007,971 downwards.
GTGTACAGTGAATTGTGGCAGTGGGTCCCGACCTGACCCTGTTTTTAAACCGGGACCTGAAGTGGGTCTGGTCGGGTGAGATTAAAACTGGCGGCAGGTTGATGGTGGTGACATGTTGCATCTGGCTGCAGGTGATGGTGGTAAGTGACATGTTGCACCTGGCTGCAAGTGACGGTGGTAAGTGACATGTTGCATCTGGCTGCAGGTGATGGTGGTAAGTGGCATGTTGCATCTGGCTGCAGGTGATGGTGGTAAGAGGTATGTTACATTGGGCAGCAGGTGACGGTGGTAAGTGGCATGTTGCATCTGGTAGCAGGTGACGGTGGCAAGTGGCATGTTACATCTGGCTCCAGGTGACGGTGGCAAGTGGCATGTTACATTTGGCTGCAGGTGACGGTGGTAAGTGACATGTTATATCTGGCTGCAGGTAACGGTGGTAAGTGACATGTTACATCTGGCTGCAGGTGACGGTGGTAAGTGACATGTTACAGCTGACAGCAGGTGGCAAGTGGCATGTTACATCTGGCTGCAGGTGACAGTGGTAAGTGGCATGTTACATCTGGCTGCAGGTGACGTGGTAAGTGACATGTTATATTTGGCTGCAGGTGACGGTGGTAAGTGACATGTTGCATCTGGCGGCAGGTGATGGTGGTAAGTGACATGTTGCATCTGGCTACAGGTGACGGTGGTAAGTGACATGTTGCATCTGGCTATAGGTGACGGTGGTAAGTGACATGTTGCACCTGGCTGCAGGTGATGGTGGTAAGTGACATGTTGCACCTGGCTGCAAGTGACAGTGGTAAGTGACATGTTGCATCTGGCAGCAGAGGATGGTGGCAAGTGACATGTTACATTTGGCTGCAGGTGACGGTGGTAAGTGGTATGTTACATCTGGCAGCAGGTGACGGTGGTAAGTGGCATGTTGCATCTGGCTGCAGGTGACGGTGGCAAGTGGCATGTTACATCTGGCAGCATGTGACGGGGGCAAGTGGCATGTTACATCTGGCTCCAGGTGACAGTGGCAAGTGGCATGTTACATCTGGCTGCAGGTGACAGTGGTAAGTGACATGTTACATCTGGCTACAGGTGACGGTGGTAAGTGACATGTTACATCTGACAGCAGGTGGCAAGTGGCATGTTACATCTGGCAGTAGGTGACGGTGGCAAGTGGCATGTTACATCTGGCTGCAGGTGACGGTGGCAAGCGACATGTTACATCTGACAGCAGGTGGCAAGTGGCATGTTACATCCGGCTGCAGGTGACAGTGGTAAGTGGCATGTTGCATCTGGCTGCAGGTGAGGGTGGTAAGTGACATGTTGCACTTGGCTGCAGGTGAGGGTGGTAAGTGACATGTTGCACTTGGCTGCAGGTAACGGTGGTAAGTGACATGTTGTATCTGGCGGCAGGTGAGGGTGGTAAGTGACAAGTTGCATCTGGCGGCAGGTGAGGGTGGTAAGTGACATGTTGCATCTGGCGGCAGGTGAGGGTGGTAAGTGACATGTTGCATCTGGCGGCAGGTGAGGGTGGTAAGTGACATGTTGCATCTGGCGGCAGGTGACGGTGTTAAGTGACATGTTGCACCTGGCTGCAGGTGAGGGTGGTAAGTGACATGTTGCATCTGGCGGCAGGTTGATGGTGGTAAGTGACATGTTGCATCTGGCTGCAGGTTATGGTGGTAAGTGACATGTTGCATCTGACTGCAGGTGATGGTGGTAAGAGGTATGTTACATCTGGCAGCAGGTGACGGTGGTAAGTGGCATGTTGCATCTGGTAGCAGGTGACGGTGGCAAGTGGCATGTTACATTTGGCTGCAGGTGACGGTGGTAAGTGACATGTTATATCTGGCTGCAGGTGACGGTGGTAAGTGACATGTTACATCTGGCTGCAGGTGACGGTGGTAAGTGACATGTTACAGCTGACAGCAGGTGGCAAGTGGCATGTTACATCTGGCTGCAGGTGACAGTGGTAAGTGGCATGTTACATCTGGCTGCAGGTGACGTGGTAAGTGACATGTTACATTTGGCTGCAGGTGACGGTGGTAAGTGACATGTTGCATCTGGCTATAGGTGACGGTGGTAAGTGACATGTTGCATCTGGCTATAGGTGACGGTGGTAAGTGACATGTTGCACCTAGCTGCAGGTGATGGTGGTAGGTGACATGTTGCACCTGGCTGCAAGTGACAGTGGTAAGTGACATGTTGCATCTGGCAGCATGGGATGGTGGCAAGTGACATGTTACATTTGGCTGCAGGTGACGGTGGTAAGTGACATGTTATATCTGGCTGCAGGTGACGGTGGTAAGTGGTATGTTACATCTGGCAGCAGGTGACGGTGGTAAGTGGCATGTTGCATCTGGCTGCAGGTGACGGTGGCAAGTGGCATGTTACATCTGGCTCCAGGTGACAGTGGCAAGTGGCATGTTACATCTGGCTGCAGGTGACAGTGGTAAGTGACATGTTACATCTGGCTACAGGTGACGGTGGTAAGTGACATGTTACATCTGACAGCAGGTGGCAAGTGGCATGTTACATCTGGCAGCAGGTGACGGTGGCAAGGGGCATGTTACATCAGTCTGCAGGTGACGGTGGCAAGTGGCATGTTACATCTGGCTGCAGGTGATGGTGGTAAGTGACATGTTACATCTGGCAGCAGGTGACAGTGGCAAGTGACACACACAGGGCTCTCACTGATTCTGAATTATGGTGAGTTGAGCTATTTAATTCTATATTAAAATGTAATAATAGAAATAATGCACTTCAATCATCCTGACACCATAACAACCATGGTGCCGGGATGATTGAAGCACCAACACCAGGTGTTTGGAGTATCTTTATCTTCTGATTGTTAAACTCTCTGGAATACACATATTGCTATTGTGGTGCAGTGGAATCTTTTTACTTTTTTTTTTGCGCAATTGCGTATAGTTTATATACTGTTTTTGTGCGTGTTTGCAAAATTAAAGTGGGCCGGTCTGGATAAAGTCCAGGGCCGAATTTTTGTCCCAGTCCAGCCCTGCCAGTAAGCAAGTGGTTAATCACTTAAGGGAATAAGTGTAATGTATGTAATCAATCCTCATAGTTGGGGTTCTCCACCCCCCTTATTAATTGTGAACTCTTTCTAGTTCAACAACATCTTTCCTGTGGAGCATGAGAATATACTAGCTTCATTAGCTGCAGCTTGGCACTGCATGCTATTGCTGAGTCTGTAATCTACAGGCACCTCCCAGGGGAGCCCCTCCTAATGTGTATTTTGCATATGTTTTTTGTTCACCCGAGTGAGTAACATTTTTCAATATTTAGTCACATCTGTTATATAGCTGCCCAGTCCCCTATGTTTTGAAGGTCTTGCTGTAATGATGCTACATCTTGTGCCAAATGTATTTCCCTGCACAATTTGGTATCATCAGCAAACACTGAAATGTAACTTTTAATTCAAACTTCTATATCAATAATAAACACCTTCTACCACCAAGGTAACACCTTATGTATATATTTTGTTTAAAAAAAAAAAGACAAGGTTATGCTAAAGATGGATCAATACCAGAGATTAACAATTTTCGACAAATTAAGCAAGGAGGACATGAACAAATGACTAACATGATCAGTGTTGCAGATATGGTAACTGGGACGATAATGAGGTTCAATGAACCTCAAACTAAGTAAAGGAGAATTTGTACTAAACTCAGTGCTACCCTTTTTTCCCAAATTCACAGGGCTGTCGGCTGTCATATTATCACTCAACCCCCCCCCACCCACACACACACACACATACACACACACACACACTAAAACCACCACCTTGAGCAGAACCAGCTCAGATATTTATTAGTACTTACAGGCTCTGTAAGCCTCAAATTACCTTGCTTAACCTGATCATAAAGTTGCCATCTCTTCAGAAACAACAAAAAAACAACAAAAAAAACCCCATTGCATGGCCAACTTTACTCCAGTTCTTGTTAATAGCCATCATAAGTAAGTCGTAAAATAGTCTGTTAGCAATACATATTAATTAGTTTTGCTCTACTTGATTTAAACTGCCATTTTAATATAGCCCAGCTCTCAAAATATATTAATGTTCTATAAATCTTGATATTTTAAATTACAGTCATACAAATTGTCTACCAAATGTATAAGTAAGTAACAATAAGTTTGATATCAGACATGAATATACAGCAGGTAGATTGGGTGCATTACAAAGTGAAAGGGCATAAGAGCAATATCACATTGATATCTATCAAATTGCGAATCCACTCTGCAATAATGCATTGGTTGTTACATTGTAAAACATGGACATGTGGAAATACTGATACAGTTAGAAAACTGGCATTGAAGGAGGGTCTGCTGAAATTCCACTCCGCTTTAGCACTCCCCTCACATCCCTCAGCTCTCTTGATAGGGTGAGGATTGCCTCAGTGACACCCTCTAGAGTAGGGTTCTGCAATTAGTTGACCGTCATGCCTCTGGGAGTAATGCTTGTGGCTGTCAGTCTTGCTATGCCTCATGGGACTTGTGGTTCTGCAACAGCTGGAGGTCCGCTAATTGCAGATCCTTACTCTAGAGGGTCCACAAAGCTGCTGCAATTGGCAACTGACAGCTCTAATTTTTCTGTCAAAACCATGCCAAATTGGGAAGTGTCATTCCTAAGAACTATTGACTTTAAATCCATCAGCTTCAACAGTTGTTTGGACTCTGCCAGAACTAAAGACTAGGCTAACTTTGTTATGGACTTTTTACATTTAGCCCCATTTATTTTGTTGTTGCTTACTGTCTGCATTTTGTAATATCTTTTCTGCAAATATTTTCTTTCACAATTTTCCATTTTTTTTCATTGAAATTATACTTAAATATGTCTAAGCTCATTATCTAAATGCTTTAAATAAGAAATCAAAGAGTCTCTGTCACTTTGAAAAATGCTACCATATTTTAAACTCTGTTACCTTCCTGTCTGTGTGGCAGTGCGAGTCAGAAATTTTTCCTAACGGTCAGAATTGTCAAAGCTGTTAATGGTAAGGTTGTAGGTAGGGCTTCTATGCACTGCAAGTCTCTTTAATTAAATGTGAAACCTTACTAAATTACTTGTAGGTAGAAAACATGCCTTGGAGAATTTGGTGGCACAAGAGGGAAGAATTTTAACTATTTTCATCATGTGTTAAATCTTAATGCTTTTGATGCCCCATAGCCTCTTTATAAAGAAAAAAAAACAGAAAAGCGCCTCTGAGTGCAATATTTATTAAGCAACAACATATAGCCAAACACTTACAATGAAGTAAAGAAAGTTAAGCTCATCTGAGGTGAAGATGCCATGGGTAACAGTCTCTAGCGCCTCCGATTAACAGGTCTACCCATCGCGATACCGCAGTGAACCAGGAGAAAGCCGGCAAGTCCTGTATGATGTCCGGGTAAGCCTGATGAAACCAGCTTGAAGTGCAACGCCAGTAGGCATGTGACATCACCAGGACGAGGGGAGAACCACAACAAGTTTTAGAGCATGTGCTAAGTCCGTACGGAGCATGCGCAATCCTTTCTTAAGTGATACAGGAAGAGGGGAAAGGACAGGTTTAAATGCTCTAGATGAGATCAATCACCGGTGACTAATTAGACAGGTAGAGCCGCTAAGCTCCTATTGCTGAGTGCAAGTAGCAAGACTTATAAACAAAAGCATGCACAAACAACTGGTTATCAATAAAAGAACTGGATATTAAAATACATTTAAAGGGACATGGGCCGATAATATTATCATTCTATAATCATTCATAAGATCATTGGAAGTAAGAATAATAATGATAAGTACGAGTATAGGGTATGAAATGCATGATGTGCGCACCTGTAACAATTGTATACAGGTGTACAAGCAAGTCTATACATCTCCATATGGACCCGAATACAAGCTTGTACAAGCATGCATCCAGGAAAGGAGGGAAAAGAGGGGGGGGATTGGGGAAGAGGAAGCTATATACTGTAGTGTATAAATGAAAGGAGAGGATTGTAACATAATAGAACTGGAACACCATAACAAGTCTACTGTTGGTCTACAGGTTTGGGTCACTGAGCCAAAAATGTATCTGAAGTGGAACGTTTCTCGAGACTATGTGAATGTGAAACGTTCTGGATATACACTCTCGATTCTCTTTCACCCAATGACTTAAACGAGGAACTAGAAATTAATACCATAATATAGTCATAGTTCCTTCTGGCAGTTCACAACATCTAGTCATTTTAAGTCTATATATACCTTCATGTCTGATGAATATATATACATAGATGCATACACATCAGTTATACCCTTAATTTTCACTAATCCTCATACTATAACATAATTAGAATGGTTGTTTTCACTTGTATGTATCTGTTAGCAACTTTTATTGATTATAGGTGTTTGAGATCTAGTATATTAATTGGGTTTGTACCTAGCCTTTGTTATATATTTAATTTCATGTATATGTTACCACCCTAGTACCAGTTCTATTATGTCACAACTCCCCCTTTCATTTATATATAGCTTCCTCTTCCCCAATCACCCCCCCTCTTTTCCCTCCTTTCCTGGAGGCACGCTTGCTCGCTAGTGCAAGCGTGCCTTCGTGCCCATATGGATAGGTATAGACTTGCTTGTACACCTGTATACAATTGTTTAGGTGCGCACATCATGCATTGTGTACCTTATACTTGCACTTATCATTATTATTATTACTTCCAATGATCTTATGAAGGATTATAGAATAGTAATATTATTGCCCCATGTCCCTTTAAGAGCCCTTTCACACTGGGGCAGATTTCAGGTGCTTTAGCACTGGAAATAGCCTATGCTAAGTGCCGTAGCTCCACCCATCCCTTCATTCTGTCGGCGGCTCTCCTGTCAGAACGGTCCAAGACAGGGCCGTTGGATCCAGAGCATTTACAAGGGGATTTCGGCTCACACTACGTCCACCACTGCTCCCCCCAGCCCTAGGAGCCTTCACATCCTGGCAGTTCTGAGCGGCTGCACTTACAACTCTCCACCTGGGGCATTGTTCAGCGCTTGTCTGACAACTAGTGAGACAGGCTCATCATCACCACAGGAGCCAGATGAACATGTTTGTAAGTAACTTCAATAAACAAACAGTTTTTAACCAGTTCCACACTGCCTACCGCATATTTACAGCGGCAGTGTGCCCGCGGCTCGGGAGGACCCGATGTCCGCCGGCGAGCCGCGATGAGTGGCCACAGGCAAAGAACGGGGAACCGCCAATGTAAACACGGCGGTTGCCCATTCTGACAGTGCGGGCATGAGAGATCTACTGGTCCCTGTCAGTGGGATCAGTTAGATCTCTCATGCCCATGGTAGCACAACCCCCCCAACAGTAAGAACACACCCAGGGAACACAGTTAACCCCTAGAGCTCCCCCTGCAGGTTAACCCCTTCACTGCCAATGACATTTATACAGTAATCAGTGGACATTTAAATTTCTGATCGCTGAATAAATGTCATTGGTCCCAAAAAAGTATCAAAAATGTCCGACATGTCTGCTGCAATATCGCAGTACCGCTAAAAATCGCAGATCGCCGCCATTAGTAGTAAAAAATAAAAACCCCAGAAATGAATTCTCACCATCCGTAAACGCGGCCATTTTTGCGCAAACCAATCAATAAACGCCAATTGTGATTTTTTTATCACATATATGAGGAAGAATATAAATCGGCCAAAACCGGTGAAAAAAAATGTCTTTTTATATATTTTTTTGGATTTGAATTTTAGCAAAAAGTAAGAAATTTGGGGTTTTTTTGCAAAATGGTCGCTCTTCTTTTGTTTATAGCGGTGATCAGAAATAACGCAGAGGTGATAAAATACCACAAAAGAAAGCTCTATTTGTGGGAAAAAAAGGACGAAAATTTTGTTTGGGTACAACGTCGCTGGACCGCGCAATTGTCAGTTAAAGCGACGCAGTGCCAAATCGCAAAAAGTGCTCTGGTCCTAAACTGGGAAATTCTTCCAGAGGTGAAGTGGTTAACTGACTCATGGTCGAATTGCCTCATCTTTACTGCAATCATTCACCATACTGAGGCTTGGGTTATACTCTTGTACTACAAGCGCCAATATAATGATTCAAGTTCACCCTAATTTCCTTACTCTTTCCCAAAGAGCGAATCTCGGCTGCTTAAGTTACAAGCTGGCACTGAACTCTACATATCCATTGAACCAGCCCCATATCTATTTCTGTTTTTATATTTTTGTTTATAAGTCTTGCTACTTGCACTCAGCAATAGGAGCTTAGCGGCTCCACCGGTCTAATTAGTAACCGGTAATTGATCTTCCATTGGTTCCATCGGGCTTAGCTGGACATCATACAGGACTTTCTGGCTTTCTCTTGGTTCACCGCGGTATCGCAGCGGGTACACCCGTTAACTGGAGGTGCTAGAGACTGTTCCCCATGACATCTTCACCTCAGATTAGCTTACCTTTCTTAACTGCAATGTAAGTGTTTGATGATTATATGTTATTGCTTAATAAACATTGCACTCAGAGGCGCTTTTCTGTTTTTTCCTTTATGCTGCAACTTCGAGCAGACTTCACTCCTGAGAAAAGCTGTGCCCTCAGTGTCAAGATACACCAGTCAAAACTCTATCCATATCATGGACATTTTCTACCATCTACCTTTGTACTTGACTTTTTAATTTGTGTCCATTGTTGATTGTTATTTGTACTACTACCCTTGGTGCTAGAATTTTTTACCTTGTTCCACAGCCTCTTTATAGACTGCCCTTGCCCACATGTATCTCTGGTTGTATGTGTTATTTTCACAGGACACATTTTCTTACAGTGGATTGCTGCAATTGTTTTACATAACTTTTTTAATTGATAAAACAGTGGAATTAGTCTGGGCAATGTGCATCAGCGCAGAGGCTTATAGCCTCCTTTTGGAGAGCATATAAAAGGGTGATTTACAGGCAGGAGATTGTGAGAGACAGGGGCACAGTGTTTTCACCCCATGACACAAGGTACCCAAGCAAGGACCTTTATATCAGCATCACCAGTTGTCATTTTCACCAAGGCTAGCAATTAAAATAAAAAACTACTTTTTATATGATATTATCATGTTAATGCTTACATGATTTTTTAGCTGTTGTGTTTCCATCTACTTTAACAAACTACTGTATGCTTGAGTTCTTTGAATTGAAATGATGGATACTTGTATGCACATATCTGTACCCCAAAAATAATTTTTAAGGACCAATTTATGTCCCCAATAACTGATTGAATGCTAGTTCTTCAATAGTTAACATATTATTAATTTTCTATTAATTATGTGTTTTTTGTTTTATTATTATTATTGTTATTATTATTATTATTATACATTTTAGTCTGGGGTAGTTTTACTGATAGTCCATTCAAGATCTAACATTTTTTTGCAGCTTTTTACTGCATCATTGGAAAAAAATGTAAAAACACAGTGCAACAAAAACACCTCACAACCTCATCCCAGGTGCACCACAACCCTCTGCTGTATCCTCATATACCTAAAAAGTGTTTGGTCTTAACTTAGTTATATGTACAGTATATAAAATAAAATATAAAATGATGTTGCTCTGTGTCTTTAAAATCAAAAATCACATTGTGCACAAGACATATAATAAATAAATCCTATTGTCAGTTCCACCACTTTCACTATAATACACTGTAAACAAATTTACATATATATGTCTTGTGCACAATGTGATTTGTAATTTTAAAGACACAGTGCTAAATCATTTTATATTTTAAGTTTGGTGCACTAGTATTTAGCTTTATTTGAGTGCAGCTGTGGCTAGCATTTATTTAATTTTATTCTAACTATTCTGTACATATTTTAAGCACTTAGCATAGTTTTCTTTTTTGTTTTTCATATATGTATACAAAATAACCATTGATTTTATCAGCAACATCTGCAGTAGGTATTTCGTAATCCTCCCTGATCCAGGGTTGATTGGTTTTATTAAAAGTCAGCTTCGTAGTCACAAATTTTCCTAAGCGCACCGATGCCGGGTTCACAGTGCTCTGACATGTATGTCGCATCACTTTGCTAGGCGACTTTGGCGTGACTTTGACTCGACTTCAAAGCAACTTCGCAGCAACTTCAGGGACTGCCTGGGTAATCTTCCTGTAATGTCAGATCCAAATCACATTAATTAAGATGAGGATCCGACTTGAATGGGACTTCCATTCAATTCTATGAGCTGAAATCAGACAAAAGTCGGACCAAAGTAGTGTAGGAACCTTTTCCAAAGTCGGACTGACACAGGTCAGACCAGTTAAGATGGCCCTCATAGAGAAACATTGGTTTTTACATTGAATGCAACATGTGCTCTCAAAGTCGGAGTGCATGTTGCACAAGTGTGAACCAGGCCCAAAGGTCCTTTCTGATATCTCATGTGAATGAGTGCAGGCTGGTACCTTAAATTCATATTGAGTGACCTCCAGCCAGTAGTACATCCCTGACACCCAGTAGTCCATAGATATGATTGTTTGTAAGTGTTTTAGTTGCAGCCTTGCTGCCCCTGTCCATGTATAAAATAATTGAAATTATAAAGAAAATATACATATATAAAGAAATAAAAATAATAAAAACATGAAAATCATCAATGAAGATCTTAATTTAGAAATCGTTGGCATTTCACTACTTGATTAAGACCTTTTTACAGGGAATTTCCCATGCAGCTTTGGTTGTTCATTCCCTTGTGTCTCCTCACACTTCAGAAACTGTTTTTGAACTCTATTACATTCCTCTCTCTATTCACACTTACAAGATGGTATTCTTTGTACCCATCACTTCTGTGAGGCAAATGTCTGAGCTGGTGGCCTTATCTTGCAAGAAACATTTTTTTATGTAGGAATAAAGTGATGTTGAGGCCTATAACTTCCTTTTTGCCTAAGATAGTACCCAGTTTGCATTGTGGTCTCTGCCTGTGTTTGGTTGAAAGCTTACAAGGAAAACAATTACAGCCTTGAATAAAAAAGTAATAATTTTGTAAATATTACAATGTGTTGTTAAATAAATGTATAGGATAGAGCCTCCAGAGTGGCTTTCTCTATGTTTGCCCTGTTGAAGGATGATTTGAGAAAGAGTTGGCAATATAGCTCTAGGATTGACTTTTTGTTGCTGCCTGCCTGTCCCCTTGGTGTTCCCTTGCATTGTGGAAGGGTGGACAGCCTATAACCATGGGTTTCCTCCTCCTGCCCATTTCCTTCTTACTGCTAGCAAAACAACCCGCCTCCTTATTCCTCCTCTGCCTCCTTCTGCCTAAGTGCATGTCACATGCTGATAGAGGGCAGGGATGGGCTTTTGGGTAAAAATAATGTTGGCTGGGGGATAGCCTTCTGGCGGTCCTGGAGACTGTGCATGACAGCTGTTTGTGCTGGCCGGCTGTGCTGCTCTTCACCAATTTTGCAGTCATTCGCTTACGTAAGTGTGCTTTTATGCATTTAATAGATTATATATGCACGTATTGATGTTTGCACTGTGGCCACAATTGTTTTCTACATGTTATTGAGGATTCCCAGACCTGATGAGCCCTGCTGCACCACAATCTGAGCCATCATCCATCCATCCCCACTCACATCTTCTCCTGTGATACATCCCACATTGATTTTTTTTACAGATTTTTGGCCTCCATAACGATCAGTAAAAAATGCCTGAATGTCTAAAAATGTGGCATTTTTAGGCATCCTGTGGGCAAGAGGGCATAAGGTTAACCTGTCAGTATATTAATACAATTACAATGACCCTACACTGTGAAGAAAGCAGTATTATACTTACCTGGCCAGTAGCCTGGATTTCTGGACCTTCAATCAGAGCTCCTGGTGCTGGTCCTATACAACCAGAGGCGGCTCTCCAATTAGGCAAATTAGGCGGCCGCCTAAGGCCTCGCCCTCACAGGGGCCTCGCGGCCGCCTAATTTGCTCATGTGTGTTGAAGGAATGTCACCTGGTCACTGTCCCCAACCAAGCTGGCGGGGTAAGCGGGATGGTAAAGTGTCCCTAATGTACAGCACGAGTGCTGCTACATCAACAGCGTCGCCGCGCCGACCTGAGGTCTCCTCCCTCTGCCCCTCTGAGCACTCTCCAGCCTCCCCTCTCAAGACTATGTGCTGTGTACATCAGCGTGCCCCTCCAGCGTTGCCTGTAGACAAATACTAATGATGGAGGCGGAGCTACCAGCCGCTGCTGAGCCTGCCACGAGGGACGGATGCACATGAAGGAGTTTGTTCTGTCAGTTGTGTGTGGAGGGGTGAGTTGGCAATGGCAGCTTTTTGGAAGAACATGAAAGTTTTGTGCATTTTGTGCAGGGACTCATGGAAGGAGCTTCAGATGGGGGAGGGGGGCGGTGAGAGCAGTGTCTGCAGCAGGGTGGGAGGAAAGTTCAGGTGCTGTGTTGCTCTCTGCATGTCATTGGAAACTGGCCTCTGCAGTGATGGAGCAATAAACTAAAGCCTCATTCACACCATATACCACTTTATACCATCTATACCCCTCTCCTGTACATACTACCCCCCCCCCCCCATACACTCCTCACCCCTCTCTCCTGTACATCCTACCCCCCCATACACTCCTCACCCCTCTCCTGTACATACTCCTCTCCCCACTCCTCACATACCCCACCCATCATACATGTCCTCTCCCCACGTCTCACATACCCCCCACATCATACATGTCCTCTCCTCACGCCTCACATACCCCCCCATC
>BLSH010123562.1:911166-958212 GCA_018402905.1 Glandirana rugosa | reverse complement strand
TTTTGTAAAAAAACAGTAACCGGTAGTCTAATGTATATTACATTATTATTTTTACACAAAAGACAGATTAAAATATCCCATCTCCAAACCAAGTAATAGATGTCGTAATTGTAAAACATGGTCATTTTTAGTTCTCTTGAAATTACAGAATACTATAGTCAACGACTAAAAACCGTTTAACGTATTAATTTCTGTTAGGACTGTTTCGAAAATGAAGAAAACAGACGAAAAATTATTGGAAAACAATCCGTCAAAAGTAATTCGTCTTCGACACGTTGTTTTGTACATAAGACAGGTGGTTATTTGTGTATTTTACTCTTCTCCATGTTTTCTATTTTTTTCCCAAACATTTATCACCCGAACGATTTTTGAAATGTCCGGGTCCGGGTCCGTGCCACGGACACCCTAAAGTTCGGTACGGACCCGAACGTTACAGTCCGGGTTCGCTCAACACTATTTACAAACCCTTTTTTTATCTTTTGTACCTCTTCTCATTTTATGTGTTTATTGGTGGACAGAATACATGTTTTGTTGCACAGCTTCTGCTTAATGAAAACTGCCTAACAAAAGGTTATTAAAAAGCAGACAAAAGAAGTAAAAGCTTTGTCAGGATTGTCTTTAATTATGCAATTTGCCAAAAATCAGCAACTGATATCATAAGACATTAAAGTTCTCTTGATTTTTACTGGTACAAAATGTTAATGCTGTAGATAATGAACCAAACCTCTACCCTATAAAATTAGACAGAAAACACATTTTTATTATTACATTATATGTAATCTGATGGCCAATGACAAAAAAATGTTTTGTGGAATAAGAAAAGTGTGTTCTACCACTTAAGGCATCTATTTTATATTGATAATTTGACTGAAAAGGGTGAAGGGCAGAAGCCTGAAATGTATATGTATGATGTAGTATATATTATATACACAAGTATTATGCTACATTTGTCAGCTGAGGCACACACTACATTTTAAATTGGATATTGCTCAATTGAAAAAAAAATTCCACAAACTTTTTAAATTGATGAAGGCTTAATTTTTATTTTGAGTATTAAGGTTCTCTCAAGGAGGAAAATTATACAGGGTGGGCCATTTACATGGATACACCTTAATAAAATGGGAATGGTTGAATTAAGTTACGTTAAAACCAAGCACACCATTGTTTTTCTTGTGAAATTCCCAATACGTTTGAGGTGTCACATGACCCTCTTCCTATTGAAAAAACAAAAGTTGGATTCAAAATGGCCGACTTCAAAATGGCCGCCATGGTCACCACCCATCTTGAAAAGTTTCCCCCCTCACATATACTAATGTGCCACAAACAGGAAGTTAATATCACCAACCATTCCCATTTTATTAAGGTGTATCCATATAAATGGCCCACCCAGAATTTTTTTTTTTTTTTTTGGCATCCACTCTTTTAATACTAAATAGATGTAACCTTTTGTTTCCTTACTTTCAAACCACCTAGTAATTACCTGTATTTTTTACTCACAATTTTGTCTCTCTCACTGCTGGACTTTTTTTAGGTGAGGGCATCTGAAGCCCATCCATAGTCTCCTGGCATCTCATCCTGCAAGAAGTACAGGTGGGTAACCATCATGCACTCCTCGATCTCGGCCCGCCTTAAATCACGTCACTTCCTGTCTGGAAATAATATGATTTTACAGTACAGGGAAGCCCACTGACTCCTGGGAAATGACGAGTCACATCTACCAGGAGGCCAGGCGAGGCAGGAAGTGAGGAGAAGAGCCTCAGACCTAAAAGGGGCAGATTACAGAGACCACCTAGCAACAAGCGACTTAGGGTGAGTATCATTTTTTTTTTTCATTCAGAAGCAAGTCTATATGCGCAAAGGACGTGAATGATGTAAAAAAAAAAATCTGGGTGGAACTCAGCTTTAAAGAAGGATTACTTTGTGTTGTGAGGACTATCACCAAAAATGAAAGAAAATCACAAATTTTGAGTGGTCATCAGAACAGGAATAGAGGGTAATTCTTCCAATGAGGACTCACATGAAGTGAAGGGAAATCTTCCCAATGGGACACATATGGCAAAGAAACAATACATTTTAATTTTACTTTAAAGAAATACTGCTATAAAAACCAAGAAGAATGGAACAACGGAAATTGTAGGATAATAAAGTAGTGGGGGACTTTACTATATTGAATGAAAAAAAGGGCCTTTTTTCCAAAAGAGCTGAAGTGAACTAAGATATTTTAAACACTTTAAAAATGTAGTATTAGAAGATATTGGGGAATTAGAGGATCTACTTTTGAAGAGACAAAACTTCACACACAAAGATCAACACGCGTTGAAAGCTGGCTTACCACAATATATGTGATAAGCCAGCTGATAAAGATGGAGGAATTGTAATCATGAATTATGTTATGAGATACCTGGAGGATAAGGGTACATAAAGTATATGGCATTGAAGAAAGATCCTATGGTCAAGAATATAAAATTAGTAAGAAAAGTATTAAAGTAGGGTCAGGAGTTAGGTGTAATTATTGGAAAAGAAAAGGAATATTTAGAGATTAAAGGAGTTGTAAAGTCAGAATTTTTTTATCTTAATGCATAAAGATAAAAACAAGTCTGTGTGTATCAGCCCCCCCAGCACCCCCTAATTACTTACCTGAGCCCCTTCTATCTGCAGCTATGTCCACAAGTGGCTTAGCTGTCACAGACACTCCTCCTGATTGGCTGAGACACAGCAGTGGTGTTATTGGGTCCCCACAGCTGTCAATAAAAATCAGTCAGCCAATTAGGGAATAGAGGGGCCGGGTCAGGGCTCTGTGTCTGAATGGATACACAGAGCTCTGACTCGGCTTGGGTGCCCCCTGTAGTAAGCTGCTGGCTGAGGGGGCACTCACCAGAGGGAGGGGCAGGAGAGAAGAAGAGGGACCCAAGAAGAGGAGGATCTGGGCTGCTGTGTGCAAATCCAACTGCACAGAGGAGTTAAGTATAACATGTTTGTTATTTGAAAAAAAAACACGGCTTTACAATCACTTTACACACCCTAATACTCCAGTATTATATATCTTGCTCAAAATCCATAAAAGTCTGATAGACTCCCCTGGAAATAGGATATTTCATATAAAGGAAGAAAAAGTTGTCAGCCTCTGGTGAGGATACCACAAAGGGGATTGTGATCAGCTCAATGTTTTACCACACTTGTGAGTAATTTTCTTATTGATTCAAATTAAATGATTTAATGCTATTCAAAAAGATTGGTTTGTTCCCTTTTTTTCATAAGAAAACTTGTCAGTTTGAGCCAGAAGGAGGCTTTAACATGTTGGAGCATCTGTGGTTGTTTTGAAGATGACCAGGGTGGAAGCAAGGCTTCATTGACTGGAGTTTTGGAGACATGCTGCCATGGTGGTGGATGAACAGGCTGGAAAGTTGTGTTACAGGGAGGAAGATTATAGTTATCTTCTATTTACAAGAGGTACTGTGATTTCAATTTATAAAAAGTAAAAAATGCAGGATGAGAATTGCCATTACCTCTGGAAAACGACAGTGATAAGGACCTTGATCAGGTAATATGATTAGAACTTCACTGGAGGTTATCAATAAACGTGTCTCTAAGATTAAATGTAACTCCTTAGAGTTATACTAAGCAGCAAGGGATTTCTGAAATGCTTTGTATATTTTATATTCAAAGTTTCATAACAGCTAAATCGCAAGCATGGAATAGGGAAGCATTAGATATTTTGTAACAGGATTGGTGTTGGTGGACCAAGTGATAGTCTGTAAGTTTATATGCAATAGTAACTCCCTATGCAGTATATGTTGTCTTGTTAAATGCGGACTGTGGGAACTATATAAGGTGCTACATTTCTAAATTATATTGTTTTATAATCTTTTCCAAAAAATTAAGCATATTAAAAAGTAAAGCAATATTACAACATAAGGCAACTTGCTAGAATTGTAGGAGTTAAAGAAAGTAAAATATAGTAAAAGCACTTAAGCGAATGAAAACCTTTGTGTGCAAATGGAAATCTTGTAAATGCCCAAGTAGAATTATACTATACTGACTGTGTCTAATTAGCAGAAGGTTCCTGGACACCTCTTTGCCCTTGTTGGGGAGGAAATTTATCACTGTTTTGACTATTATACCTTTCAGCAACAGTGACCGCTTACATGCAACAGTGAATGCATACATTACAGAGTTAAATTTACTATATTGTTAATAATTCAAATTGTGTAATTTTGAATATAGTCATTATATATATATATATATATATATATATATTATAATATATAGATTTATATACCAATCAGCATAACATTATGACCACTGACAGGTAAATTGAATGCCGTTGATTACCTTGTTGCCTTGTTGGCAGGCGTAGAGATTTAAGCAACTTTGATAAAGACCAATTTGTAATGGCAAGAAAACTGTCTTAGAGCGACTCTAAAACTGCAGTGATTGTGGGATGTTTCCAGTCTTCAGTGGTCAGGACCTACCAAAAGAAGTCCAAGGAAGGAAAACCAGCAAACAGGGTTAGGGGCAGCCAAGGGTCACTGATGCTTGTGGGGAGCAAAGGCTAGCTTATGTAGTCCAATCTGAGAGCTTCTGTAGCTCAAATTGCTGAAAAGAAACACTGAATGTACATATGAGGTTGTGCAGCTGCAGACTAGTCAGGGTGCCTATTATGTCCTGTGTCAACAGCCAAAATCCCCTACAATGGGCACATGAGCATCCAAACTGGAGCACAGTAGCAATGAAAGAAGGTGGCCTGGTGTAATGAATTCAAGAATGGTTTGAGGAACACAAAAAGGAGTTTGAGGTGTAATTTTGACCTCCAAATTCTCCACATCTCAATCCATTCAAGCATCTGTGGGATGTGCTGGAAGAGCAAATCTGATCCATGGCAGCCCCACCTTGCAATTTACAGGAGTTAAAGGATCTGGCTTGGTGCCAGATACTATAGCATACCTATATAGGTTTAAAGGAGTTCATGCCTCAATAAGTTATGATGGGTGGTCATAATGTTTTGTTATGGCCCCACCAAAATGACCATGAGACTGGTGACCACGAGGGCTGTTATGCTATAGCAAGAGACCCACAAATGACAGCCATTCTGTTGTAATTTTATGAATCCATATGTCTGTTAGGAAATAGGTAGCACTTCCAATTCACAAATGTATCCTAAAATACTATACACCCTCACTATTTATCTCTCCCCTCCAGCCGCCCCCAATACTTAAATGAGCCTTATCCCTATCCAGCGATGTACACGATGTAAGAGCAGCTGCTGTACCATCTCTCTGCCTCCTCATTGGCTCAATCACAGCCAGTGGGGAGGGAGCGGGGGGCAGGGCCGAGCCTCGCTCGTTGTGTCTTATGGACCCACAGAGCGGGGCTCAGGAGCGAGCATACATGCCTCCCCCTATAGCAAGTGGCTTGCTATGGGGGGCACTAAGCAAGGGGAAGGAACCAGAATCACCATGAGGACCCAAGAAGAGGAGGATTGGAGCCTGCTCTGTGCAGGAGTCATTGCACAGAGCAAGTAAGTATAACATGTTTGTTATTAAAAAATACAAGCCTTTTTATTACTTTAATAATAATAATAATAATTCCTTATTGTCTTGAATTATTTATTTTGTTGTACTTATAGGGAAAAAAATAATACAAAAAAAAAACTAGCCCTACTTGTATGTTGTGTTTTGAGAAGAATATATGTTCACTGTATGCAATGATAGTTGCAGAGACAAACAAGCATGTTTGAAAAACTCTGATGCTGAGACCTACCCCCGAAGTAGGCTTTATTTCTCATTTCTTACTGTGCATTAGAGATGAGCTGAATGTACCTGGCATGGGTTTGTGGGACATTTGCCAAACAGCTCAGAAGTTCTGAAAGTTAATCTGATCCCCATTAAAGTCAATGTGAGTCAAATGTTTAAAATCAATTGTGACCACTTTGAAGGCTAATAGGCTAAAGATTGCTAACAGCTACAGCGTGGACCTGAATTGCCGGGTGGACGTCCACCCCTTTGTGCGCTCCCCGTGCGCCCTCACAGCCGCAGCTGGCTCGCTCTCGCGCCCGCTACACGCTCCGTGAGCGTGCCCCCGGGTCGGGCGTACTCGATGTCCGCCTAATAAAGAGGCAATGTAAACACGGCGGTTCCCCGCTCTGTCAGGGGACATAACAGATATCTACTGATCCCTGTCATCGGGATCAGTGAGATCTGTTATGTCCCTGCCAGCCCAGTCCAACACAGTTAGAACACAATGAGTGAACACAGTTAACCCTTTGATCACCCCCTTAGTGTTAACCCCTTCCCTGCCAGTGACATTTATCAGTAATCAGTGGCTATTTTTAGCTCTGATCGCTGTATAAATGTCATTGGTCCCAAAAAAGTGTTAAAAATGTTCGATCTGTCCGCCGCAATATCGCAGTCCCAATAAAAATCGCAGATCACCGCTATTAAGAGTAAAAAAAAAGTAATAATAAAAACGCCATAAATCAATTCCCAGAGTTTGTAGACGCTACAACTTTTGCGCAACCCAATCAATATACGCCTATTGTATTTTTTTTACCAAAAATATGTAGAAAAATATATATCGGCCTAAACTGATGAATAAATGTGTTTTTTTGGATATGAATTATAGCAAAAAGTAAAAAAAAAAAATTCTTTTTTCAAAATTGTCACTCTTTTTTTGTTTATAGCGCAAAAAATAAAAACCGCAGAGGTGATCAAACACCACCAAAAGAAAGCTCTATTTGTGGGAAAAAAATGATAAAAATTTTGTTTGGGTACAACGTCGCACGTCCGCGCAATTGTCATTCAAAATGCGACAGCGCTGAAAGCTGAAAATTGGTGTCCAGTAAGCAAGTGGTTAAAAAAACATGCCTTAGGGATGCCTTAAACCTGCTTGTGAAGTAGCCGCATCATTACAATGCATACAATGTACTACAGCAAAACTGGCATTTACAAAGAAAAAATGCTGTATAAATTGCAGGGAAATTACAAGGAAATTATTTTGAGGATACTGTTGGGGGAGTCCCCTCTCCTCCTCCCCTGACATTTTTTTTACGAAAAAGGTGGTAGGGAAATTTAAACAGCATTTAGCAGAAAATATTTTTCTTTCTAAAATGTCACATTTGCTGCATTACTTTCTACAGCAATAATGAGAAAGTGAACTAAGAATAAAAAATCATGGAGCCCACCAAAAAATGCATACTGGAACCCTTATCCCTGATGAGGGTCTGTTACTGACTTTAAGGGCTAACCCTATGTAAAAAAAAAAAAAAAAAGTAATGGGATCCCCTCATAATAAACACCAAACCCTCATGCAGCCAGACTGGCCAGGAAAGGAGGGGGAGCATGCATTTCCTCCAAATCATGCAAGGCCACATGCTCTAAACCCCATGGCAAAGCAACTTGTCCCCATATTGATGAGTACAAGGGCCTCTTTCCCACAATCCTGGTTCTACAGGGGAGGTGGCAGGCCATTACCAATCACATCATCCACAGATGCAGATCCTTGTCAATCACGATGAACACTTGCTGGAAAAAAAACACTGACCTGCTGACATGTCTGCTCCTGATGTAGTGGTGTATTTAGGTTTTTTGCTGCCCTAGGCCTGACTAAACTTGTGCATCCCCTAATTTAAAATTGACCCACCCTTTCCTGTCAAGGTCACACCCCTTCCTGTTTAAGACCCACCCTGAAATTTTCCAGTGGGGACACTAGTACTGAGGGCCTTGGGAGGGGGGAGGGCAATACATTCCCTTACTTTGCAGAGATTTCCTCTCTCTTTCAATTTGGCTATAGGTTATAGACCAGGAAAAGAAGGGTCATATCTGCAAAGGGACGGGGATGGAAAAAAATAAACTGATAGGGGCTATTTGCCTATAGTTCTACTTTAAGCACAAATTTATGCTAAATTTATGGAGAGGACTAAGAGAATATAACCATGCCAGTGGTGCAGCAGAAAACATATAGCACAGTGATGAAGGTATGTGTTCCAGGCATTGAGCAAAGGAAGGACTGGGGGCAGGAACAAATAAATCCGTCAGCAATCAACAGAAATAAAATTAGGATTCATTACAGAGGCGTAACTAGAACCTTCAGGGCCCCGGTGCAAGATATTATGAAGGGCCCCCCTGACCCCTGGCCAGGGCCCTCCCACTTCTCACTGATCCTGGGGAACTTTACTCCCATTGCGGGTCTCTTTATTACGGTCCCGCAGCGGGACCCTTTCACAAGTTCTGCAGCATGCCCCCTTTCTGCTATCTTTGGGCCTCCCCATGATGCAATCGCAACCTTTGCAATCCTGATAGTTCCCTCACTGGTGTCAGTAGTTTTTAATTTTTATTTAAATTTTATTATTTTTTTTACCATTTCATTCTATTTCTTTTACAATTTTATTTTTATTATTTTTTACATTTTACATGCTGGGAACAGCACAAGACAAGTAAACTGGATAGCAGAGGTGGCAGGGGCAGTATACAGAGGAACCAATCTCCTGCATTAGGAGGAAAATGGGGGAGATTGGTTCCTCTAAATGCCGTCCCCGCCATCCCTCCTATCCAGGTGTACAAGGGAGGCACACGGGCCCCCTGGAGCATTGGGCCTGCAACCCCTGTAGTTATGCCCTTGATTCCTTATTATGTACAACTGACACAACCAAAGCATTGCAGGAGACTCCTACTACCTACCTGCCAAGTATAGGTGAACATGTCAGTGTTCCTTGTGTCTGCACCATCCCTAGATGAAAAGCCCTTTGGAAGCTAGGTAAGTGCCATGCAAGTTTCACCCAAATAGTGTAGCTTTCCTTCTGAGTACCCCATGCTATGTATAATCTAGTCAGCTACTGTATAAACATTAACACCTACCTCCTATATAGATTACCAGTAGCTGATACGTATCTATGGTAAGTCACTATAATATATAGCAACTCATCTTTCAAAGGCAAATATATAAGAAGAAAATTTCCTAATATTTAACTGCCATATGCATCATTGCAAGCTGGATAGCCCTCAGGGATTTCTAGTATATACAGTATATATATATTAGATTGTGATCACCCAAAGGTTTGCACAAAAGTCTTATGCAGCACCTTCTAGGTTGCCAGATGATGTAAATAGGTTTTTGGCAGAGTAGGTACATTTATCAAGGCCTAGCTGGTAGCTAAGCTTGTATTCTGATCTGTGTTGGGAGTGACTCAGGGTAGAGCTGGGGACTCACAGACAGCATCACTGGGACTTCCCATTTATTTATAGAATATTCTAGTGTCTTCAAGAAAGGAAGGAGGAGAAGAGAGGTGGAGCTGTCTGGGGTATTCTAGGGAGCCCTGACCAATCTCCAACTTGGATTGGCAGGGGGGAGGACTCCTTAAATACCTAGGGTCAGCCCAGCTGAATTTATTTACAAATTAAATCAACCTATTGTAGAACATAAATGTTGACAAGTTATGTATTTCAATGATTTAATTGATTCAAAAGATTCAATCAAGTTTCTTATTACTGAAAGATAAAGTATACATGATCAGAGTAGGTTAGAGATCATAAGCAATTCACAAGTCCCTTCTAATGGTTCTTCAACATGGCCGGATCTAAGGGGTGCTGGGGGTGGGCTGCGCCCCCCAGATTTCAGCTGTGCCCCCCCAAAGCCAACAGCACCCCGTCCGCCTCCTCCCTGGACGCTGTTGGCGGCCTTTGAGGAAGCTCCCCCGTCCGGGGGGGGGAGAGTGACCTTGGGCCTGGGCTCGGGTACAGACGAAACCGACCCTTTAAGAACATGTGGAGGTGTCCTGGACTGGAGGCATGGGAACAAGGAGAGGACAGCAGGAGAGAGCGCTGCCAGGCAAGTCTCCAGGGAGGAACAACAGGTCGCAGCCAGAAGGGCTGGTAAGTGATGCACAGTTAGGAGGACTAGAGAGGCACACCTGAGAGGACTGGGAGAGGTTTTGCTGCCCGCACAACAACTTATTGGTTGGGACCCGCCACCTAAGCCCCTCAGGACACCCAGGCCCCCTACCTATGTATGGGCTGTCCCCCCCGATGGCAGCCCTGTCCGTATTATCATACCAGCATCAGCAGTGCCGCAGCTTTATAGGGGCACCAGACCGATTTGCCTCCCAGCCCAGTCCACCCTGTAGGACTGGTGCTACACTAAAAGTGTAGCGCAAGCCGACGGGGACTCTTTTAGTGCTGTACCCCTGTAAAGTGCTGCCCTAGGCCTGGGCCCTGTCAGCCTAGGCCAAGATGCAGCATTGTCCTGATGAACATTCAAGATGAATGACAGATCCCAGGCTGGCAGCTAAATTGTAAAGAAAGGCAGGGATTTTGATGACCATGTATGGGCAGGGACCCCTCACTAGTTACTAGGAAGCCGGCAGTTATCTACCAACAAGCCTGAGCAGGAAGCTGTCACAGTTAGCAATAGTACTAGTATCTCTAATAAAAGGTTTACTACCAACTGCAGCTGGAGGTTCGGCTTACTAGGTGGATGCACACCCCATTTAGTTCACCTGTTCGACAAACTCTGAACAGGCAAAGTTCAGACCGAATTCATCTTTGGTCTAAACCTGAAGCTCATCCTTATTGTACACTAACCTATAATTACTAGTCATTCTAAGATTGGTCATATGACATTAAGCCCATGGTGCTCTGCCAGTTGGCGGTTGTGTGCGGGTGTCCAGTAAGGTCGGTCTTGTCCTGTACAGATTATTTTCCCTTGCCTTCTCTTTCCTTCTTCCTTTTCTCCCTTTTCTGATTTTCTATGTTTTTAGGGTGGATTTACCATTTATGATACAGCAGATTCCCCTACTTTACATTTATGATCAAATACCTCTCCAACACATAATTTCACATGCTATAGAATCTAACATATTCATGATATAAGGTTGATATCTCTATTACACTTAATTCCCTTGTTGGAATTGTTGGAATGTTGTTGGTCACCTTCATGGATATTGCTTGGGACACTGTTATATGACTTGTATTATGATTATGGTACATGTACCACTTCACTTCATTTTTGGATGTTTCATCCTACAATATTTTGACATTGTATACATTTTTTTATCTGTCCTTTTTCTCAAACTAAAGGTAAATAAAAAGAAAGTTAAAAAAAGATTGGTCACTAATGAAAATTTGGTCATTTATAGCCAGCTTATAGTTAGTGAAAAAAATCCACGTGTTGACAATCTCTTTATTAGCAGATCATTGACTTCTGCATGCTTCAGTTGGGATGATTTCCAATAAATGGTAGCAAGTTATTCAAATTGGCCATTTTCAAAACATCTGTTGACCACAAGTAAAAAGCTTTAACATTAACTGTACATACCTCCGTGACAGCAAAGCTTCGCTTTCCACAAGGCACCACTTTGTACCACTTGTCATGAAGTGTATCCATATATCCACTTGATTTATACTGGCTGATTAATTCTGATATATTTGAAGTGAGAGGAGAGTTTGGAGGAAGACCAATCCCATAGCCTGAAAATATACACAAATAAAATTGGATTTCCATAGTTTTCAATTTTCTGTACTTCCATATAACAACATTAGGATCATACCTACACATCTGACCACCTTTTAAGGTCTAAGGCTAGCTTAAAGTGAATCTGTGCTTTGCTCAGGCATATATTTACCTTTGATCCTTTTCCTCCCCACTATTTATATGTCAGTACAAAGGAAAGACCTGTGTATGCCATGAGTGGGGAACGATTGGCTCAAGTTGCAACCAAAGTGTCACAAGTATGCTGTTGATAAATACACAATGAACAAGATAATGTCCATAAAAGTTTATAAATCCGTTGGTGATATGCTCTGTGGCAGCACTGTGTGCAAGCAAGGAGCTGCTTGGAATAAGCTGGGGAGAAAACACACGCGCCAATCTGAGTGTAGTGTTTTAGGTTTTAATGCAGAATGTACAGAGATATACTCACAAAAGTTAAAAGTGGCATAAAAGCACTCTGAGGGTTGCCATCCGTGGAGCAGCTTTAGGCTTCCGGGGACTGCGGCCGATGGATTCCGGTGCTTCCTGGGGCTGTGGAATGCAAGGTCAGCTGTTCCTAGCGTCACTTCTGGAATACAGGAGGTAACCAAAGTGATGAGTTCTTGAAGCATATGAGCATGCGAGTTAGACCTGAAGGAGGGCATGCTCCGAGAACATGTCGCCTCGGTTACCTCCCGTATCCTGGAAGTAATATTAGGAACAGTTGACCTTGCATTCCACAGCCAAAGGAAGTGCCTGAATCCACCGGCCACGGTCCCCCAAAAGCCTATAGCCACACAGGACTCACTGTTAATGCCGCTCCACAGATGGGCAGCCCTCACAGTGCTTTTATCCCACTTTTAACTTCACTTTTGTGAGTATATCTCTGTACATTTTGCAATAAAACCTAAAACTATACACTCAGATTGGCACAAGTGTTTTCTCCCCAGTTGCTGCCACGTGGAATTATATGTATGTATGATGCGTTCCTTAGCTCCTTGCATTGAAAGGTAAGTACTGTATAGGCAAAATTTTCAACACAGTGTTACATTAAAATGTGTCTAAATCCAAGAACGAAACTTGTATATGCTTACCAGTCCTTGGATATGATAACTGGTGACTTTGCGTTCCTTTTTTCCTTTATTTTCACCTGGTAGTCCAGTAATACACCTCCTATCATTGATAGCTTAGTCCTGATCTTGGCTACAGAAAACCCCTATCTTCTCATATTAGTAACATGTTAGGTGTTGTTCTGTAGTTCACAGAGGTAATCTAGGCAGGGCTGATAAGAATTCTTGGGATTTCAGTGCAGCAGAGGCACTGTGATGTTAACTTACTATGGGGGGGATTTGTGTCTTGCCCTACTGTTTTTAGCACTTTTTGGACAGATATAAAAACACACTATGGTAGCTCACCCTAGTGGGTGCTGCCTGAGGTATCAATGGGCCCACTCTATATTACACTGCTGTGATTCCATATAACAAGTTGGTTGTCCCATTTGCCCGCACAGTAATGCTTTCTTGCTCAGAGCATTCCTCCTATACAATTCTACAGCTCAAGACCACAATTATAAGAGCAGTGTATGGTTTCTGTCACAACTATGATGCCTTTGAGAATCTATAGCACTTAGTTTTTGGCACATTAATGTAAGTCCTTTGTTGCCTAGAACCTATGCATAACTTAGAAATAACAATCTCAGGTGTGTTTATGTTATAGGGGCTGCATCCCTAGTTAAAGTCCTTGTAAAATCATGTAATCCATGCTGTAAAAGGATTATCTAATGTCCAGTGTGTCTCTATGTAACATTGTAGAAAATACCTTATTTACAGCGCCAAAGGGACACTCACATGACTGCTGAGGGAGATGCCGAGATCCCTGTTGATGTCAGTCCTGTTCCAAGCACTGCAGAGGGGAGGAGAGCTCTGGTGGGTCACATGAGTGCCCAGCGGCCCTTTAAATAAGGTATTTTCTGCAATAATGTTACATAAAGACACACGCTGGACATTATATAATCCTTTTACAGCATGGATTACATGATTTTACAAGGACTTTAACTAGGGCTTAGTTTCAGTGTAGGGCTTATTTTGCAGCCATCTTAGAAAATCGAGATACGTCTTATTTTCAGGGTAGGCATTTATTTTTGGGGAAGCTCGGTAGTTGGCACTTCTGTAACTTGTTATATTTTGCAATAAAATATTTAAACAAAAAAAAAAAAACACTCTATGGTGTACTTAACAGACCAAAAGGTAGCAAATACAAGACATTACTATTAAAATATGCTTTAAGGTGAAAAAAAATTATTTTATATTTTGTCCCTCAATAAATTCAGAAGTTGGTCAATTGATGCATATCCTTTGGTCGTGCAAACATTTTACACGTTTCTGGAACAAATTGTTCAACATAATCTCTGATATTACTGGGGTCCTCACTACACCCTCTCCAGCATTGGCATCTTAAACCTAGGCAAAAATTGTCACTCATACGCTGCTCGCGGCCAGGTCGCTCATAACTAGGAGATGGAAAACGAGGTGGTAGATATAATGAAAGAAAACTATACTTATGAAAGCTTGCTGGCCTACAAACATGGTGACAAACAAATATTTGACTATCATTGGAATCTATGCAATCTGTGTATTAGGAACCACTAAATGTATTCTGATATACCATTGTATATGTCACTTCTTATAATTGTTATGTTGAATGCTATATACCAGGTCATTTCTGGTACTACATGTTTGATCAGACCACAACCCATTACTGTATTCATTGAAAATTTTATGATTTAATTTCTTTTCCTTTTTGTTCTCTCTTTTCTTTAGATGGTACTCTCAATACTCTCAGGCTAACATGGCATTGTGAGCACATTATATTGATGAAATGCTTATGGCCAAATGTTAGTTACTGTTGTTAATATTACTGCAAGCTCCTTGGAGTACACCCCCTTTGTTGTACCGGTTGTATTTTTACAATGTCTTTTATTAAAATACAAATTAATGAAAGTCAGAGGTTAAGGACCAAACCAGGAGCCCCCAAGTGTATGGGATTAGGGTCTTTATGTCTGTAGTATAAAATGTCTGAGGTTGCAGAAACAAGAGTAACATTTGTTCATAAATGCATTGTGAATAGTTGTTACAGTGGAAATGTAAACGTTAATGTTATAACCTTTTCCAAGTTAGAACACATCACAATTCAAAATGTTTGTGCCACACATCAAATGTCTTGCAGGTTCTAGAATGAAATGAGTAGTACCCCAACAACCAGTAAACAATATTTCAAACTGAAATGTTTTACTGGCTCTTGTTTTTTCCTACAGTAGAGACCTATTAATGCAGAAAAGTATTGCTTTATTACTGGGGCAGAGAAGCCTCTTATTTTCTTTTTTTTTCAGCTATTTTAAACAAATTACATTTTTTATTTCTTGGAGTGCCAAGATATTAACCACTTGCTTACTGAGCACTTATACCCCCTTCCTGACCAGGCCAATTTCCAGCTTTCAGCACTCTCACACTTTGAATGCGCAATCATGCAACACTGTACCCAAATACATTTTTTATAATTTTTATCATTTTTTTCACATAAATAGAGTTTTATTTTGGTGGTATTTAATCACCACTAAAGTGCTCCACGGAGCTTCCTGATGACGGCCCATTTGTGATTGGCTGAAACGCGTTGAGGCTTGATTGCGTCATCGCGACGTACTTCCGCCTGTACCAATTGCAGGAAATCGAGTGAGAGCCGGGATACAGATGGCACTGAGAGGGCTGATTTCCCCTAGAAGCAAATCAGCTGCTATTACATTGGGTGCCAGGACTATCAGACACCTCAGCATGTGAGTTTGATTTGTTTTTATTTGTTCTTAATACATTTTTTAACATTATTTGCGCAATTAGGTTTTTTTCTTCTCATACATATGGTGATCCCTATGATGGAGTAATACCACGGAGCCGGACACTGCAGGAATCCACAGGGGACACCCCCCATATGCTACATCTGACCATACTAGAGATAGTTGGTCGCTGTAGGAGGGGTGAATGTACTTCCATGTGGGGTGCACAAAGTCTGAGCACTGTTGGAGCATCTTTATACCTATGAATTGAGCACGAGCACTTTAATTACCACCACTTGGGACTGTCCATTTATTTATTTCAAAAGAGTCACCTTTAAGAATCCATACCAATGACTTTAGAGTTATTTAACAACCAAGCGTGGTGATTTACATCTTTGTTTATTATATGGCTGTTAGCTAATTTGACACTGCAGCTGGTTGCTTCATTAAAAGCATCACCCTTTTTATCCTAGGCGCTGAAGCTGTTAAAAATCTAATTTAATCACCACTGCATTCTTTTTTTTGCTAAGCGAAAAAAAGACCAAACATCTTGAAATAAAAGAAAAACGTTTTCATATTTTGTTATAACATTTTGGAAACAGGTAATTTTTCTCCTTCACTGAGTGGCACTGATGGGCACTGATTGGCTTCACTGATGGACACTGATGACGCGGCACTGATGGGCACTGATATGCACCACTGATGAGCATTGATGATGCGGCACTGGTGGACACTGATCAGGAGGCACTGATGAGGCTACGCTGATGGGTGGCACTGATGGGCACTGATAGGTGGCACTGATGGGCACTGATAGGTGGCACTGATAGGTGGCACTGATGGTCACTGATAGGTGGCTCTGAGGGGCACTGATAGGCAGAACTGATGGGTACTGATAGGTGGCACTGGTGGGCACTGATCAGGAGGCACTGATGATGAGGCACTGATGGGCACTGATTGTCACCGCAGCACTGATGGGCACTTTTAGGTGGCACTGGTTGGCACTGATTAACAGGACTGATGAGCACTGACAGATAGCACTGGTGGGTAAGGATTTGCAGCACTGGAGGGCACTAATTAGCAGCATTGGTTGGCACTTAGGGAGCTGACAGCGTGAAGAAAAAAAAAGCCAGTAACTGGCTTCTATTTACTTCCATGATCAGCTGTCATTGGCTGACAACTGATCATGGGGTAAAGAGCCTGCTCTGTGTTCATACAAGTCTGAGTCCCGGCGCGAGAGTATACATCCATGTACATCCTCTCAGCATTTGAGGTCCACGCTGTAGTCATCTTTCGGCTATAGCGTGGACATCAAGTGGTTAAAGTGAGTACTGCTGTAGTGGGTAGCCATGTTGTGATGATGTAATGTTGTGTAGTTTACTTCCTACTCATACAGGTATGCATGCCCCTTTATTTCCCATAATCAGGGGGTGTACTTACCTCTGAACATAATTTTCAATGTCCCTAGTTTCTAGGGATTTCTTTCAACCCCCTCTGCATCTCTTTCATAGTTCTCCTCTCTACATTTCATATTCTACAAGATAATATATGGGATTGCAAAGGCATTTGGTGCCCTATCAGAGGGGGAGGATTTCAACTAATAGGAGCCAGCCATACAAGGGACACATCCTATTTCCTTTAAATAATGTCCATTCTGCTCATTTCTTTTTTTCATTTGTAACTAAACTTAGGCGTTACTGATTGTATTTTCAGGCTACTAAAATTGCAGAATGATTAGGATCAAAGTGAATTCTTGCCACTGTAAATTTTTTCTCATTTAAAGCTGTTTTTAACACTTTAATTAAAAGTGGGAATATGCTTACTCCCCTATTTATACTCTTCTGATACTTCCCCTGTCCAAGCTGTGTTACCTAGAGTTAAATGAGTGATGTACAGGGACAGGTGTACAGGGATAAAAACAAGGGAGGGAACTCCAAGGAATCCATCAGAAAAATAAAAGGAGAGGTGGAAGAGCCCTTATAGTGGAATATATAAACAGCAATGTTATTGGAAAAAATAAAAGAATAAAGAAGACCAACTTACATTTGGCGAGGTTGCGAATTACCATGTTTTGTGGTAGATGCAACTGTCTGAGTGCATGTTTGGAGAGTATTCTTTTATTAATCCATGAACATCCGTATTATGCTTATAACTGATTTGTCATTATTGTTACTTTTTATTCATATTTGTCTTACAGAAAAGCAACATTTTAAATCCCTTCAAAAATTTACATGAAATTCACTTGATAAAAGGCCAGTTCACGCTGACGTGTGCTAAAATGCATTTCCATCCATTTTAGTCATGTTTTATGTTAATGTTATGACATGCATTTTAGCGCAACACGACGTTACAGTGTGAATAGGATACACTGGAAATTATTGGTTTTCAGATGCCCTTCCGTTGATCTGCGTTTTTACAGCTGCGCTAAAACACACTGGTGTGAATTGAACCAAAATATTTTTTCCTTCTTCAAGAACTCTCCTAGAAGCACTAGATCCAATTGCAATCCTACACTACCAAAGGAACCCAGGGGATGTGTGGAGTCAGATCGGATGTGATGCATGCTCAGTCCTGTTGGAAAGCAACACTCCCAAAAGGGGATGGGCCACTTGAAATGCATGCCTCTTTTGCCAGCAACAGTGGCCTGCCCTCTACATAGATTGAATAAATAAGGAAAACACTGATATTAGGATGTTCGGTGTGAGTAACCCTTTTATTTTCAATGTGTTTATTGAGTTTTTAAATTATAACAGATGATATATCGCACATTGACATTGTATGATATAAACAAAGTCTTAAATCCAACTTCACAATTTACATTGAATGAAAATCTTCATTTCGTTAACCTATTGTTCTCCAATAAATGGATTACATATAGCAAAAGAAAAAACATCAGCGAAAGGAGAATGAAGAAAAAAAGAAAAAAGAAAAAGGAAGAAAAAAGGGCGAGGGATGAGGGATAACAAATAAAGATAAAAGAAGATGGGAGTACCAGAGCCTAGACTCCTTGGTGTTTCATAAGCCTGTTACGTGGATCGGTGAGATAAGACTATGCAACCCCTAATATTAAATAGGGAGGTTAACTAACCGTTAACCTACCAGACTTTCCTATGTGAAAAAAAAATAAAAAAAAAAAAGGAAGGAGAGGCAAAAGAACTTGGGGGAAAGCTCCTCCGTTTTGGGTACCATCTCCCCTAATCTCGGCACCCCAAGCTGGGAGCATACTGTGCCAAGACAGGGGAGGGAATACCCTCTAGATGTGATCAAGGATAGCGATCCGCTCCCACCATTGCCAATGAATGAAGGGAAGGGAGTACTCCGAGGACAGTTTGAGGGAGACTATCCATATATTAATCCATATAGTTGGATCTAAGTAACAGAAGATTGTGGTAACAGATAGAGTAGAGAGGGAAAAGAGGAGAGAGGAAAAGAAACAATGCTGTAACGCACCCAGAACTAGTTCAGAACATTCGCACCCGAGGACCGAGTCATACCTGGAATAAAGGAGATACCCACAAAAGTCGCCCATGGTTCCCAGGTGGCTTTGAACCTCTCAGTTGTATCTGAGAGGATGCTAGATAGTTTTTCTTGAGACATTATCCATGAGATTTTACGTATCGCTGCTGCAAAGGAAATGTTAGGCTTTTTCCAGGATTTCGCTATAGTGAGTTTGGCCCCGAGAAGAATAAATTGAGCTAATTTTCCCTTGGGCTTAGGTATGTTTGGAATGCGGGCATTGAGGAGCGCTATCTCTGGAGACCTGGTCACCTTGATACTAATTAACCTATCAATGAGGTTAAATGTTTTTCTCCAGAAAGGGCGGACCCGTGGACATTCCCACCAAATGTGGGTTATAGAACCCAGGAGTGAGCAGCCTCTGAAACATCTCGGATCAGCTGTGGGATAGATTGAAGCTAGCTTTCTATAAGAGTGGTGTTTAATATGCCTAGGAAAGAGTCCGAGAGAGCTGAATGCCAGGTCTCCAAGTCCCAGGAGAACTGTAGGTCCTCCTCCCAGCAGTTCATATAAGTGGATTTCATCCCTTGCTGTGTTAGACAGTTGTATATTAGCGAAATGCCACCCTTCTGCTCCAAAGCTTGGCCGCACCACAACGCATAGGTCGTGAGACTAGGTGGGAGGGGTTTATTTTCCCAGATTTTCTGCAGGAAATGGTGAATTTGTTGGAATCTGAATCTCTCAGAATTTGGGAGATCCAATTTTCTTATGCACTGACTCAGAGATAGGGATCCTGATGTAGTGAAGAAGTGCCCTATATGGTATAGCCCCTTGTTCTGCCACCACTTGAACGCTACAATATTGAGACCAGGAGGAAAGTCAGAGTTATGAAAGATGTGCGACAGGGGTTTCAAGGGGGAAATAAGCTCAGGGTGCTCTCTCATGGAGTCCCAGAGGGCAAAAGAGTGTGATAGGGTGGGAGATAGCACCGGGGGCCTTTTTTTTAGGAGGTGTCCAAAGGAGAAAATCTAGAGTATTATTTGGGACTGCCAGTCTCTCGATTTGGATCCAGTCAGGTCTTTCGCCCTTCGAGTAGACAAGGGAGAGTTGGGCTAATCTGACTGCTTGATAATATTTTATGAGGGCTGGAAGCCCTAGTCCTCCCTTTTTTCTGTGTCGTTATAAAATAGATTGAGAGAATCTATACCCTGAGCTTCCCCAGACGAATCTGAGGATTTTGCTCTGAAAAGTCTTGAGATGGTCTTTTCTAATTTTAACCGGGAGAGCTCGGAATAAGTATAGTAAACGCGGTAAAAGTGTCATTTTCACCGCATTAATTCTACCCAACCAAGAGAGACCTCTAAGTGACCAGACCTTCAAATCATTCTCGAGTTTTCGAAACATGAAGTGATAATTGTGGGAGTACAGTTCTTCAAACTTATTTGTGAGATTGATTCCTAAGTATTTGGTGGACGATTGGTTCCACTGGTATGGAAATGATCGTTGTATGGAGGTGGCTACCTCAGGTGTAAGTGAGATGTTCATAGCATATGATTTGGTGTAGTTCACTTTGAGCCCTGAGACCTCTGCAAAAGCCTCTAATGTATGGCTTAAGTTTGGGAGAGAGGTGTGGGGAGAGGTAATAAACAAGAGAATGTCATCTGCAAAGAGACCACATTTGTGTGTCCTGTCCCCACAGGTCACTCCTTGGATGTCTGGGTTTTGACGTATTGCTATGGCTAGTGTTTCAATAGCTATAGCAAAAATGAGGGGAGATAGAGGACACACCTGTCTCGTACCTTTAGCTATGGTAATTGGTTTTGAGTAAAAGCCTTGTAGCCTTATTCATGCCGTGGGGGTCGAGTAAAGGGTTTTGATGATTCCCAAGAATTGCTGTCCAAATCCCCATCTCTCCAAAAGTGTGAAAAGGTACTACCATGAGACCGAGTCAAATGCTTTTTGGAGATCTAACGATAAGATCATGCCTTTTTGTTTATGGGCAACCCTCCCAATTGGACTGTAGAATGGAGATCAGGTCAATGGCTCTGCGAATTTGATCAGGCCCTTGGCGTCCTGGAATAAAGCCAACCTGATCCTTATGGATATAGATGTTAATAAACGATGCTAACCTATTGGCCAAAATTTTTGTCAGAATTTTTATGTCACAGTTGATTAATGAGATCGGTCTATAGTTACCCAACTCTTCCGGATTCGTATCTGCTGTTGGTATTACCGTGATAAAGGCCATGTTGAGCTGTGAATCTATAGTGGAGCCCCGGGTTACTGAGTTATAAATTTGGTTTTGTAGTAAAGGGCCGAGAAGCCATCCGGGCCCGGGGCAGAGCCCAATCTCAAGTCCCTGATGACTCCCAGGACTTCCCCTTCCGTGATCTCGGCCTCTAGGATGTGTTTATGTTCCATCTTCAGGGAGGGCAGAGGGATACTGTCCAGGAATGATGAGGCAGCTTTCTTGTGGAACTGTTTATGTGGGCTATATAGTTCAGAATAGAATTTATGAGAGGTTTCTAAGATAGTCACCGGGTTAGAGGTAAGACCCTGACCCAGAATCCTGATTTTAGGGAGAGTATAGTGGCGAGGTCTTGGAGAAAGTCTTGTGGCTAGCATGGCGCCTAGCTTGTCATTTTGCGTGTAGAATTTTTGTCCACTCCACCTGATAGATTTTTTGGCTTTAGCTGTAAGCGCCATGTTTAGATCTAATCTAGCTTTATCCAGTCTAGCGGTGAGGGATTTTGAAGGGCACGTCTTATGTAATTTCTTAAGGGTTTGATAAGTGTTTTCAAGAATGGCAATATCTGCCAGGTGCTCCTTCTTTAATCGGGAGGCTAACTGGATAAGCTTTCCTCTAATGCAGGCTTTGTGAGCCACCCAGAGGGTTTCTGCTGACGTCTCTTCCTTATTGTTAATAAGAAAGTATTCCTTGAGAGCGTTATTAATCTCTGATACATGAACCGGGTTAGTAAGCAAAGTTTCGTTCAATCTCCACTGTAGCGTGCTTGCATATTGCGGGTCAGACCAAATCTGCAGTAGAACGATAGAGTGGTCTGAGAGAGTTGTGTCCCTTATGCAGGCTTGTATTATGGAGGGAATTATGTCTGTGCGAACTAGAAGGTAGTCAATCCGTGCATAAGAGTTATGCGGAGGGGAGAAGTTGGTATAATCTCTCTTGGTTGGGTTGAACTCTCTCCAGGCGTCCGCTATATTAAAGAAGTGTGTGAGTAACCCTTTTAAGGAAAACCCCTTTTCTTTCTTTCCCCCACTTTTTCAGTATAGGACTAGTGTCATGTGTGCATTTGCCCTTTGATTTTTTTTTGTTTTGTTATTTTAGAATTATTAATATTTGATTGGGGATAATCTCTCTGATGTATTTCAATACATACTTCACCCAGTGGCAATTTGTTATATTATCGACCGTACCCTAATATCTCAAATAATATAACATACAGGGCCTTTTATACACAATCACCAAGACCAGATTCCCTTTTTAATTGTTTATATAATTACCCTGATGATATTTATAGAAAGTCTATTGTATTTCATCTTTATATTTCATTCTGTTTATATGTTCCTTAATTTGTATTTAATGTAATGCAATGTAATTTAATCCACAAATTCTTGTTTAACACGGTTGAACTAAGGAAGTGGCATATTTAAGCTTCTAAATGTTTCTTTGGTGTAACAAATAAATTATTTGTCCAGTTTAAC
This sequence comes from Glandirana rugosa, assembly GCA_018402905.1. Taxonomy (NCBI): domain Eukaryota; kingdom Metazoa; phylum Chordata; class Amphibia; order Anura; family Ranidae; genus Glandirana; species Glandirana rugosa. The sequence continues at coordinate 935,750 of BLSH010123562.1, read as the reverse complement.
ATGAAGACCTTGACCCATTTCTAAATAGCAACATATGTTATTAAGAGCAACTCTGCCATTCAAATGCTGTTTTTTTCCTTTACAAATCAAGCAGTATTACCTACACTCTTCTCAACTTTAACCACTTCAGCCCCGGAAGGATTTGCCCCCTTCCTGACCAGAGCCCTTTTTGCGATTCGGCACTGTGTCACTTTAACTGACAATTGCGCGGTCGTGCGGCGTTGTACCCAAATTAAATTTGCGTCCTTTTTTCCCACAAATAGAGCTTTCTTTTGGTGGTATTTGATCACCGCTGCGTCATTTCTGATTGCCGCTATAAACAAAAGAAGAGCAACAATTTTGCAAAAAAACCCAAATTTCTTACTTTTTGCTAAAATACAAATCCAAAAAAAATATATTTTTTTCAGGTTTTGGCCGATTTATATTCTTCCTCATAATTGTGATTAAAAAAATTGCAATCGGCGTTTATTGATTGGTTTGCGCAAAAGTTGCCGCGTTTATGGATGATGAGAATTCATTTCTGGGTTTTTTTTTTTTACTAGTAATGGTGGCGATCTGCGATTTTTAGCCATACTGCGGTATAGCAGCGGCCATGTCGGACCATTTTGACACTTTTTTGGGACCATTGGCATTTATACAGCGATCAGTGCTATAAAAATACACTGATTACTGTGTAAATTCCATTGGCAGTGAAGGGGTTAACCTGCAGGGGTCGCTCTAAGGGTTAACTGTGTTCCCTGGGCGTGTTCTAACTGTGTGTGGGCTGCCCTGACTGGGGAAGGGAAGTGATCACAGCTTCCATGTAGCCTCACAGCTTCCCCCCTCACAGAACAGAGATCCGTGTTTACTTACACGGACCTCCTTTCTTTCACTCCGGGGGGGGGGGGGGGGGCATCGCGGGTAGCCAGTGGAGATCGACTCTGCGGTTGACGGTCGGCAAGTGGTTAAAGATGAGAATCTGGAACTTCATATAGACAGGTTTCAATATCATTTTTATGCTGACGACACTCAAATATACCTCTCCACCCCTCCACCTGACTTCTCTGTCAAGAGCAATGACACAACCATCCACCCATCCCCACATGTCAGGGTGCTAGGTGTTATCCTGGACTCCGAACTCTCCTTCTGGCCCCACATCCAATCACTTTCCAAAGCTTGACGCCTCAACCTTCGCAACATCTCTAAACTTCGTCCTTTCATTCGCTCAGCGTCTGCTACCCCTCTCTGCCAATCCCTCCACTGGCTGCCACTCGGCCAACAAATTAAATTCAAAATACTAACAATAAGTTACAAAGCCATCCACAACTCTGCCTCCAGCTACATCACTAACCTAGTCTCAAAATACCAACCTAATCGTCCTCTTTGTTCCTCCCAAGACCTCCTGCTCTCTAGTTCCCTCATCACCTCCTCCCATATTTGCCTCCAGGACCTCTCCCGAGCCTCTCCCATCCTCTGGAATTCCCTATCCCAATCTGTCAGACTGTCTCCAAATCTATCCACTTTTAGGCAATCGCTGAAAACTTTTCCCTTCAGAGAAGCCTATCCTGCCTCCCCCTAACAACCAAACTTTTTATTTTCTCCATCAGCTCATCCCCCACAGTTATTACCCTCTCCTATCACTTGACCCTTCCTCTTAGATTGTAAGCTCTAATGAGCAGGGCCCTCTTATTCCTCCTGTATTGAATTGAATTGTATTGTAATTGTACTGTCTGCCCTAATGTTGTAAATCGCTGGCCAAACTGTCGGCGCTATATAAATCCTGTATAATAATAATAATAACAGACCAGAAAACTCCATTTTCAGTAGACTAGGAAAACGTTCTGTAATTCTGTTTTAAGTATTATTTAGTGTCATTTTTATGTTTTTTATATATATATTTCAAGCAAAATATCCTCTCTTCATTAGATTTTTGTTGGTTATAACACTGGTATCACTGTTCACTGGACAATGTCTGATTGATGCATCCTTTTTATGTAATGTATATGCATTAGCTTTATTTCAATGTTACAATTTAACCACTTCCCTACCGAGTCATAGTAAAATGACGTCGGCAGGGACCGTTCCTTGATCTGGGTGGACGTCATATGACGTCCTCCGCTTCTCGCCGCTACTGCAGGCCCCCAGGGGCCCGCAGAGCGGCGATCACGGATCGCTTGTCTGCCAGGGGGTTGTGTCCCACCCAGATCGGGGTAAAGAACCAATAAAATTGGCTCTTTACCACGTGACCGGCTGTGTCCAATCACAGCCGGTCACTAACCCTCCTCTCGTGCACGCCGCTTATGCGCGCCCCTGGGGGCACGCAGCGCGGCGATCGGAGCTGAGGCTTGTCCCTCGGACAAAGCCCAGCTCTGATCCGTGTAAAGAGCCAATAGATTTGGCTCTTTACCACGTGACCGGCTGTGTCAATCACATCCAGTCATGCGATGTAAACAAACCGCGGTAACAAGCTATTACCGCGGTTCTCCCTGTCACACACCGATCATGTGTGACAGGGAGATTGCGGTAACAGCTCGTTACCGCCTACTGTGTACACCAAGCACACTGATCACCCCCCAATAAAGAATACCTGTCACCACCCCATCAAAGTACCTGTCACAGTCCATCAGAGTACCTGTCATCTGTCCATCAAAGTACCCGAGTACCTGTCACCTGCCCATCAAAGTACCCAAGTACCTGTCACCTGTCCATCAAAGTACCCAAGTACCTGTCAACTGCCCATCAAAGTACCCGAGTACCTGTCACCTGCCCATCAAAGTACCCAAATACCTGTCACCTGCCCATCATAGTACCCGAGTACTTGTCACCTGTCCATCAGAGTACCCGAGTACCTGTCACCTGTCCATCAAAGTACCCGAGTACCTGTCACCTGTCCATCAAAGTACCCAAGTACCTGTCAACTGCCCATCAAAGTACCCGAGTACCTGTCACCTGCCCATCAAAGTACCCGAATACCTGTCACCTGCCCATCATAGTACCCGAGTACTTGTCACCTGTCCATCAGAGTACCCGAGTACCTGTCACCTGTCCATCAAAGTACCTGAGTACCTGTCACCTGTCCATCAGAGTACCCGAGTACCTGTCACCTGCCCATCAGACTATCCGAGTACCTGTCACCTGCCCATTAGAGTATCCAAGTACCTGTCACCTGTCCGTCAGAGTACCCTAGTACCTGTCACCTGCCCATCAGAGTATCCGAGTACCTGTCACCTGCCCATCAGAATACCCGAGTACCTGTCATCTGTCCATCAGAGTACCCAAGTACCTGTCACCTGTCCGTCAGAGTACCCGAGTACCTGTCACCTGCCCATCAGAGTATCCAAGTACCTGTCACCTACCCATCAGAATACCCGAGTACCTGTCACCAGCCCATCAGCGTACCCGAGTACTTGTCACCAGCCCACCTGAGTACCCGAGTACCTGTCACCTGCCCACCTAAGTACCCAAGTACCTGTTACCTGCCCACCAGAGTACCTGAGTACCTGTCGCCTGCCTTTCAGATTACCCGAGTACCTGTCACTAACCCATCTTAGTAATCGAGTACCTATCTGCAGCCCATCAGAGTACCCAAGTACCTTTTGCCAATCCATCAGATTACCCTAGTACCTGTCTCCAGCCCATCAAAGTACCCAAGTACCTATCTGCAGCCCATCAGAATACCTGAGTACCTTTCTGCAGCCCATTAGAGTACCCGAGTACCTATCTGCAGCCCATGCCTCATAGAATATACCTCGGGTGTTTGCTTTCCAAAATGGGGTCATTTTGGGGGTAATTCCACTGTCCTGGTGCCCCGGGGCCTTCAAAAGTGTGATAGGTATGAATGAAATGTTATGTGTAATTTATGCTCCTAGAACGCCTGACGGTGCTCCCTGCATGTCCGGCCTCTGTATGTGGCCAGGGTGTGAAAAAGTCTCACACATGTGGTATCGCCATACTCGGGACGAGTAGCAGAATATATTTTGGGGGGTAATTTTTGCTATGTGCATGCGATGTGTTAGAAATATCTTATAAATTGACCACTTTGTGTAAAAATAAAAGCGTTTTCATTTTCTTTCCACGTTTTTCGAAGACTTATGAAAAAAAATGAACCATTCAAAAGACTCATAATGCCTCATAGAATATACGTTGGGGTGTTTGCTTTCCAAAATTGGGTCATTTTGTGGGTAATTCCATTGTCCTGGTGCTCCAGGGCCTTCAAAAGTGTAATAGGTCGTTAGGAAATTAGATGTGAAAATTCTGCTCCTAAAATGCATGACGGTGCTCCCTGCATGTTGGGCCTCTCTATGTGGCCAGGCTGTGAAAAAGTCTCACACATGTGGTATCGCCATACTCGGGGACAGTAGCAGAATGTATTTTGGGGTGTAATTGGAAGTATGCATATGCTGTGTGTGAAAAATAACTTGTTGTTTTGACAATTTTGTTGAAAAAAAAAAAAAATAATAATTTCTTAATTTTCCCAAGAATTGTGGGAAAAAAGTACTAATTCAAAAAACTCGCCATGCCTCTTGCTAAATACCTTGGAATGTCTACTTTTCAAAATGGGGTCATTTGGGGGGTATTTGTACTTTCCCGACATTTCAGGGCCTCAAGAATTGAGATCGGCCATCAGTGCATCAGGTGTGATCAATTTTCAATGATTTGCACACTTAGTTTGTAGACTCTATAACTTTCACACAGACCAAATAATATACACTTATTTGGGTTATTTTTTTACCAAAGATAGGTAGCAGTATAGGTTTTGGCCCAATTTTATGGACAAAAATTACTTATTTGCAAAATTTTATCACAGAAACTAAAAAAAAAGTATTTTTTTTTTTCAAAATTTTCGCACTTTTTTCAATTATGTCGCAAAAAATAAAAAACCCAGAGGTTCTTAAATACCACCAAAAGAAAGCTCTATTTGTGTGAAAAAAATGATAAAAATTTTGTTTGGGTGCAGTGTAGCATGAGAGAGTAATTGTCATTCAAAGTGTGAGAGCGCTGAAAGCTGAAAATTGGTCTGGTAAGGAAGGGGGTATAAACGTCCGGTATTGAAGTGGTTAAAGACTAATCTCTGTACTAATTAAGAAAGATATATGAAATCATGAAAGAGAAAGTGGGTTTGGTCCTTTTTGGAAAGCACAAGATTGATGTACTCAGCCACTGGGTCTCATGAGGTGGGGTCAAGCCTAGTGGTGGCTGGTGCTTGAAAAAAAAAATCACGTGCTTAAACCACTTCAGCCCCGGAAGGATTTCCCCCTTCAGGACCAGAGCCCTTTTTGCGATTCGGCACTGCGTCGCTTTAACTGAAAATTGCGCGGTCGTGCGGCGTTGTACCCAAACAAAATTTGCGTCCTTTTTTTCCCACAAATAGAGCTTTCTTTTGGTGGTATTTGATCACCGCTGCATCATTTCTGATCGCCGCTATAAACAAAAGAAGAGCGACCATTTCGCAAAAAAAAAAAAATTTCTTACTTTTTGCTAAAATACAAATCCAAAAAAAATATAAAAAAACATTTTTTTTCAACGGTTTTGGCCGATTTATATTCTTCCTCATATTTGTGATAAAAAAACGCAATTGGCGTTTATTGATTGATTTGCGCAAAAGTGGTTGTGTTTACGGATGATGAGAAATCATTTCTGGGGTTTTTATTTTTTTTTATTTTTTACTAGTAATGGCGGCGATCTGCGATTTTTAGCGGTACTGCGATATTTTAGCAGACATGTCGGAACATTTTGACACTTTTTTGGGACCATTGGCATTTATACAGCGATCAGTGCTATAAAAATGCACTGATTACTGTGTAAATGCCATTGGCAGTGAAGGGGTTAACCTGCAGGGGGCGCTCTAAGGGTTAACTGTGTTCCCTGGGCGTGTTCTTACTGTGTGGGGGCTGCCCTAGCTGGGGAAGGGAAGCGATCACAGCTTCCGTGTAGAGGAAGGCTGTGATCACAGCTCTTCCCCCCTCACAGAACGGAGGTCCGTGTTTACTTACACGGACCTCCGTTCTTTTACTCCGGGGGGGGGCATCGCAGGTGGCCGGCGGAGATCGACTCCGCCGCACCCGCTCCCTGGCCCTCCCCGGACACAGTGAGCCTCCGGCGCCCCGCGCGCGCGCTCACTGGGCTCGATCTCGCAGCCACCATCATATGACAGCAATTTGCGCAGGAGAGCCAGCTTGTCGCCGTCAGATGCCGATCGGCGGTCGGCAAGCGGTTAATCACGTGCTTCACATAAAAAAAAAAACAGTAGACCTCTATGTGTCCAGCGCCCTGCATGGAGATTAGGGGCTGGGTGAATAGAGATTAGGGGGGCTGCGCCCCTGAGCCCCTTATGCACGGGCCACCACTGGTCAAGCCATTTGTGTGTATTACACAGCTAGTCACTGCAACCCCATGCTACCACCTATCAATAATTTGCTTAAAGTGATCGTAAACCTACAATTTTTTTTTTAAATCACAAACACGTCATACTTACCTGCTCTGTGCAAAACTATTGCTGATGCCCCTCTTCTCCAGGGCCCTGGCTCCTTCCCCCTGCTGAATGCCCAAATAGCAAGACACTTGCTATAGGTGCCCTTATGTGGGCTCACTTCTCAGCCACATTTTGTGTGCCCATTGACACAAAGGGCATAGCTTGGTCCCACCCCCTGCTTTCTCCTCACTGGTTGTGATTGCCTCTGATCCTATGGGGAGAGAGAGAGAGCAGAGAGAGCTACTGCTCTAGTGGACAGCACTGGATCGAGATCGGGCTCCGGTAAGTATAAGGTGGAGGGGGGGGCTGGGGGGAGAGCAGAACACAGAAGGTTTTTTTTACAGTATCTTAATGCATGAAATACCATAAGGTACAAAACCTTCTGGCTTTACAACATGATACACAAAGTTTATTACATTTACATAAAGCACACACAAACAGTAGGGGAGATTTGCTACAACTGGAGCATGCAAAAATGGTGCAGCACTGCATAGAAACAAATCAGCTTCCATTTTTTTTTTGTATTTCCAGTCTTTCTATTAAAAAAAATTCAAATTATACAAACGTTAATAGGTGATAGGATCAATGATACCATAAACAGGAGAAGGAAGAACAAAAATGTGAGAAAATGGCACAAAATAGACCACATAGAGAAGGTTGTCAAGTATGGGAAGTAGCTTTGCAATAGAAATATGACATCCAATATAGATTAAGTAAGCAAGCACTTAAGGAGGGGTGACAAATCTCAGGGATCAACCTATATAATATTTAGATGATCGCCAAGGATTTTAAGCCGTTGTGAATTTGCTAAAAGTGTCACTGTATAGAGTGTACAGACTTTCTAGGGAACAATTATCATTCAGGTCGCCAACTATATCAGATATGTTAGTCAATTTCATGTAATGTTAAGTTTAATAGAAAGAAGAATCTGTAACACCATTGCTTTGACTGATTTAGGAATACAATATACCGATGTGCAGGAGAACTAGCTCTGCTGAGAGCAATATTGAAAATTTAGTGAGTTCAGAAATAAGTTTAACCTTCCTGTCGGTATTCCCGAGTGTGGCTCGGGGTGGAATTTCAGTACCATTAGCTGTAACCCCGAGCCACACTCGGGATTCCATCGCGGGCTGTGTCCTCTGCCCGATGCCTGTGTGTGCCGGGCTCCGTTCCCTGTGAGCGTCGCGCCGCAAGGGGACGGAGACCGGCGGCAAATTCAAAAAATGAAACACACAGTATACATACAGTACACTGTAATCTGTAAGATTATATTGCTGTATGAAATCATTTCACATCCCTTTTGTCCCTAGCAGTGTTGAGCGAACCCGGACTGTAAAGTTCGGGTCCATACCGAACTTTTGGGTGTCCGGGACCCGGACCCGAACCCGGACTTTTCAAAAAAAGTCCGGGTTCGGGTCCGGGGTTCTGGTAATTTTACTAAAAGTTCTGAAAATTGCTGTAAAAAAGTCCTGGAAAGTCCTAGAGGTCTGCAAAAGGAAGGAAAATGGGGGTAAGGGTGGGGCAAGTGCCCTACAAAGAAATGGGGACAGGGAAATAACTAAAAGCGTTTAAAAAAAAAAAATCAAAAATGGAGGTGGATGTGGACCATCTTCAAACTGTGTCTGAAAAGTATTAATTAACAGTAGAAGCCATATCACTGTTCTAAAATTATCTTCAAACTGTGTGAAAAAAGTATAAATAAGCCGGGAGAACCCATATCACTGTTCTACAAGCATCTGGAAACTGTGTGTTAAACTTTTACTAAAACCGGGAGAAACCATACTACTGTTCTGCAAGCATCTGGAAACTGTGTGTTAAACTTTTACTAAAACCGGGAGATACCATACTACTGTTCTTACTGTTCTAACCTGCCCAGGTTAATCTTCAGATTTCAGCACTGTGACACTTTGAATGACAATTGCTCGGTCATTCAACTCTGTACTTTTTACTGAAATTTATATCATTTTTTGAGACAGATAGAGCTTTCTTTTGGTGGTATTTAACCACTTACCAACCGGGCCACTTTTTTACATTTGGTGGTCACAAGCTAAAAACATTTTTTTTTGTTAGAAAATTACTTAGAACCCCCAAACATTATATATTTCTTTTTTTCAAACACCCTAGAGAATAAAATGGCGATTGTGGCAATACTTTTTGTCACACAGTATTTGCGCAGCGGTCTTTCAAGCGTGATTTTTTTGGAACAATTTTACTTTTTTGAGTTAAAAAATAAGACAACAGTAAAGTTAGCCCAATTTTTTTGTATATTGTGAAAGAGGATGTTACGCCGAGTAAATAGATACCATACATGACACGGTTGAAAATTGCGCACACTCGCGGAATGGTGACAAAGTCCGGTATTTAAAAAGTTCCATAGGCGACGCTTTAAAAAATTTTAACGGTTACCAGGTTAGAGTTACAGAGGAGGTCTTTTGCTAGAATTATTGCTCACACTCTGGCGATCACTTTTGTTGCTATCACAAGGAATGTAAACATCCCTTGTGATAGTAATATATGGTGACAGGTACTCTTTTTGGAGGGCCATCCCTCCTTTGCACTTCACAGTATTCAGATTGCCAAAAACGGCGATTCTGAATACTGTCATTTTTTTAAAATTGGCGCCGTTAGCCGTCGAGTAAACCGGAAGTGGCGTTGTGACGTCGCTTCCGGAATTTGCCGAAGGAGACCCGATCGGAGTTGATTACGGCTTTTGTCAGGTCTCCTTCCAGCCGGCGGACGCGCCAGATCTTCGCTCCGGTCTCTGGGTGGGATGGGAAGCCAGAGAAGAGCGGCGGAAGGCGGCGGGAGGGGGGTGTCCCCTTCTGCCCCCTGGGGTAACGACCGAGCGGCTCCCGAGCCGGATCGGTCATTACCCCTGGATAGCCGACCGCCAGCTCTAAAAAATGATACCGGGATATAGCCTGCAGGTGCAGGCTATGTCCCGGTAGAGCCGCTCAAACCCGAAAGTTTGAAGTGGTTAATCTCCACTGGGTGTTTTATTTTTTGCTAAATAAACAATTAAAAAACAAACATTTTGAAAACATTTTTCTTACTGTTACTGTTAAGTTACTGTTATAAAATGATGCAAATAAGTAATTTTTCTTCTTCACTGATGGGCACTGATGAGGCTGCACTGATGTGTACTGAGGGGCACTGATGAGGCTGCACTGATCTGCACTGATGAGGCTGCACTGAAGTGCACTGATAAAGCTGCACTGAGGGGCACTGATGAGGCTGCACTCATATGCACTGATGAGGTTGCACTGATGGGCACTGATGAGGCTGCACTGATGATATGGCACTGATGGGCACTGATAGGCACTGATGAGGTGGCACTGATGGGCACTGATAAGCTGCACTGATGAGGTGGCATTGACGGACACTGAACAGCTGCACTGATGGGGCTGCAATTATAATCAGTCACTGGTGAGGCTGTACCGATGATCAGGGAACTGTGTGTCAGTGTAAATATTGTACTCACTGTGCCCCTCACAGATTGGCTCTAATTTCCTCACACACAGTCTCTGTGTGAGGAAAGTAGAGCCGATAACTGGCAAAGGCGATTCAGTCCATTTACAGGTAAGACAGCTGTGATTGGACACAGCTGATCACATGGTAAAGGGCCTCTGTGATTGGTACTTTTTCCTAATCTGTGATCCGCTGTATCGAAGGCACACAGCGATCACCTACCGCTCCCAATGCATGCTCCAGGGGGGGCATGGGAGCCATGCATGTGGGAGGACATCCAGGGATGCCTTCCCAGAACCAGGAAACTGTGCTGTAGCCATATAGTGGCTATAGCTCAGGCAGAAAGTGGTTAATTGAACAAGCTGGAGTTAGAAGCTGATTGGTTACCATGCACAGCTACACCAGATTCTATGTGCTCCAGATTTAGTAAATCTCTCCCAGTGTGTAGAACCATGATATGTGTAGCGCACATGCGTATCTTTTCAATGTGTAAGCTGTGTGTGTGTGGTGTTTAATCCTAGGTTTTCATCTATGCAATGTGGTAACGCACATGCATTGATGCAATTTGTAAAGCACATTAACGTGTGTTGCATTAGGGCAACTTAGCTGTTCAACACTTCAACCAAGCATTGTGATGAGCTGCAACACACATGTGTTAGCAAGGTGTATTGGGGTGCCAATAAAAATGAATGTCACCATAGTGCACCAACAAAAACACGTATTTTGTGCACTGCAGCAACAGGTATGATGTTTTACCCAGGACTGCATTGCATGGATGTGAACGTGAGAATTATTTACTTTTTTGAATTGTTTTTTACAGTCATTATTTCTTTGTACAGGAATTTAATCTAGAATAGTTGGCAAGAATTAGGCAGCTGCTTTGGGCCCCACAACAATGACAGGGCCCAGGGCAGCTGCCCCTTTTGCCCTGCCTTAAAGACAACCCTTATATGCATTCCTGAAGAACAAAAAATTTATGTTTTCGAAATGCATCTTGTTCCATCAATCATTGGTTTTATTCCATACTGTATCAGCCACCTTTATGTTTTTAACCCATTCGCGTATTTAAGGGATTGTTGTTATAGTAAAGATTTATATGTATTTTTATATCATCATGTTTTGGAGTTTATTTGTCTGTGGTGCCAACAAATAGTCCCTTGTTTCCATTTTTGGAGGGTATTTTGTCTCTTTATTTGAAATTGGGATGAAGGCCCTCCCACCATACCACCGTGGTTCCATGTCTTAATTTCCTTTTCATTTGCATCCACAGCTACACTCACTAACATTGAACAGGAAGTACTCTGTTCACAATGGCCATTCTTGTTTAACCACTTGACCTTTGAAAGATTTACCCCCTTCACGACCTGGCCATTTTTGCGATATGGCACTGCGTTGTTTTCCTAACAATTGTGCAGTCATGCAACAGTGTACATAAATAAAATGTATGTCCTTTTTATTACCCACAAATAGAGCTTTCTTTTGGTGATATTTGATCACCACTGTGTTTTTTATTTTTTGCGCTGTAAACAAATTTTTTTAAAAAAAAAACAATTTTTTTACTTTCTGCTATAATACATATACAATAAAAAAAATGAAAAATCAAATTTCTTCATAAATTTAGGCCAATATGTATTCTGCTACATATTTTTGATTAAAAATCCCAACAACCGTATATTGATTGGTTTGCACAAAAGTTATAGCGTCAACATAATATGGTATATATAATGGAATTTTTATTTATTTATTTTACTAGTAATGGCGGTAATCAGCGACTTATAGCGGGACTGCGATATTGGGGCAGACAGTAGGACACTAAATTACACTTTTTGGGAAGCAGTGACACTAATACAGTGATCAGTACTTAAAATATGCACTGTCCCTGTACTAATGACACTGGCTAGGAAGGGGCTAACTATCTAGGGCAAGCAAAGTGTTAAAAGTGTGCCTAACCAGTGTTCTGGGGTACTGTGTGTGGTGCTTTTACTAAAGGACATCAAGGATTTTATTCTCTGCTTTATGGGGAAAGAAAATCCATTACTTCCCTGCTGACAGGACAGAGCTCTGCCCTATTTACATAGGCAGAGCTCTGTCATGTGTGTCTTTCTGGCGATTGGCTGGTTACGGTGGTCATCCATTGGCTGGCACCCACTGATCGGCATCTGCTAAGTATAATCACAGCTCAGCCAGGTCACCGGCATTGCGTGCCCCCTACCCAGAAGTGCTGGATCATGTATCTAGTACGTGATCCAGCGCAGCAGAGTAGCCTTGCCCTGCCCCCCGTACATGTAAGTGATATGGTCGGCAAGTGGTTAAATGTGTATGTCAGGACAAAACAATTTTAAAAAATAAAAAAACATATCCAGTACATGCACATTTTCCTCATGTTTTATGCATTAACCACATGCCCTCCGGAAGAGTTACCCCCCTTCATGACCAGGCCATTTTTTGCAATACGGCACTGCATTGCTTTAACTGCCAATTGTGCGGCCCAGACCTGGAAGTGCCGAATCAAGTACTAGGTCCCACTCTACATGCATTCCCAGCAAAACAATGCTGCTGCCTTAATTTCATCACACTGGGTGAGATTTACTAAAATTGATGCATACAGAATCTTGTACAGCTGTGCATAGCAACTAATCAGCTTCTAATTTCAGCTTGTTCAAGGTCTCCATGTGACTTCACTTCTGGTATGGTCTTGGGGGGGACCCCACACCATTTTTTTTATTTTGGCATGGGGTTCCCCCTCAAGAACTATACCAGACTCAAAGGGCCTGGTATGGATCTGGGGGGACCTTACACCATTTTTTTTTAATTTTGGCATGGGGTCCCCCCTCAAGATCCTCAGAGCACAAGTCACATTCAACACGTAGGCTTAGGCAAGATGATGATCCTGACTTCCATTCAAATCAATGGGCTGAAATTGTGCCCAAGTCAGACCAAAGTAGTGCAGGAAGCACTTTCAAAGTCAGACCAGTTAAGATGGCTGTCATGGGGAACCATTGATTTTGACATGTCATGAGACTTGTGTTCTCGAAGTCGGAAAACATGTCGACCAGTGTGAACCGGCCCTAAAGCCTGGAAACTGGAAGTTTCTATGCAGAGCTGCACCAGATTTTGCACTCTCCAGTTTTAGCAAATCAACCCCACCATGTGTAAGGACAAGCCTCCTTGGTGATGTAGTTCTTGGGGGCTTGCCTACATGGCTTTGTGCCTGGTGGTTATACCAAACTGTTTCTTGCTACAGGAACAAGGTACAAGGTACAAAAAAAATGATGTAGGATATGTCTGCAATAAGTGTGTTAGATTTTGGGGTAATGTCTGGACAAACACTTTAAGTGTTCAGATAAGGTCTTCTGACTTTTCTGCATATTCATTCTTGTACAGTAAATTAGAAAGTATTGAAGCAAGAGTCAGCCTAATAGCCAGACAACAGCTATACTAAAAAGAAGGTCAGTAATAGCAGTTCCTTGAATTCTCTCATGACCGGTGTTTGTTAACCAATAAAGCTTCAGCCTAGGTTCACACTGATGCGATGCAGTAAACACAGTGAATCCTGTGCATTACCCGCACCGCATTGAAATCGCACGGTGTTCATGCAATCTGCTACGGGTGTCAATGTTAAATGAATGACACCCCAAAACAGCTCACAAAATGCAGTGCGGTTGCCAGAATCAGATCGCATGGGTTTTAACACCCATGAGAGCCGATTCAGATGTGACAAAAAAGGGTCCTGCACCATTTTGGTGCAGATGAGGTGCTATTTGAGCCATACAAAATACATGGCTCAAATCGCACCACACAGACATCGCATGTGATTTGCACAGGAATGGGGTGCAATTCCTGTGCAAATCACATGTGGTGTCCTGCATCGCACAAGTGTGAATGCAGGCTCAGAATTATATTTGTATTTCACCTTTGAGACAAATTATTTATTCATTCAGCTTTGTTTACTCTTCCTTAAACATATAACGTAACATGTAACTTAGGTATGCAAAAAGCAATACAAAGTTTGACCAGTGATTAAAAAAACTATTTTTTTTTTTTTCCATTTACCATTAAACTATAATAATGTAGTAATTACAAAGCACAGCAGTCTGTTAAATGAAACGTACTAGGTAAGATGGACAATGCGAAGAGGGAGTTAATTACGTTTCATTTGGATTAGCTAAGATTTAATTATTGGCTAAACAGGAAAGACTGTAATTTACACTGTACTAAAAAATTTTTCTACTTTCAGGTTTGCATGAGTACACTATTGTGTAGTTAACTGCTCCTAACAGGTGGGACTTTCAGGGTGCTTATATTTCAACCCCAGGAATGGACAGAAATAATCTTTCTTAAAAACATACTGTATGTATTTAATTGAATGAAACATTTTACAAATCCAAAAAGTGATAAAAAGGAAAGATCACAGCTTTACATAGTTCAATACTAGCATCAGACACCTTCAGCATCTCTCCAATTAGATTATTACACATGCATCTATTTGAAAACCCATAACCAGAATAATAAGAAAAATAGCAGAATACAAACAAACGGGATAACAGAGGATTGTGAAGCTGTGATGTATTTATATTTCTTTTTTTATCACTTTTTGGATTTTTAACCACTTCAGCCCCTGGGCCATTTTTGACACTTGCTGTTTACAAGTTAAAATCAGTATTTTTTGCTAGAAAATTACTTAGAACCCCTAAACATATACACCCTAGAGCACAGGTGTCAAACTGGCGGCCCTCCAGCTGTTGCAGAACTACAAATCCCATGAGGCATTGTAAGGCTGACAATTACAAGCATGACTCCCACAGGCAGAGGCATGATGGGACTTGTAGTTTCACAACAGCTGGAGGGCTGCCAGTTTGAAACCCCTGCCCTAGAGAATAAAATGGCGGTCGTTGCAATACTTTTTGTTGCACCGTATTTGAGCAGCAGTCTTATAGGCGCCATTTTTTTAATTCACGTTTTTGAGTTAAAAAATAAGACAACAGTAAAGTTATCTGAATTTTTTTCTATATTGTGCAAGATAATGTTACGCTGAGTAAATTGATACCCAACACGTCATGTTACAAAATTGTGCCCGCTCGTGGAATGGCGACAAACGTTGGCACTTAAAAATCTCCATGGCCGACGTCTAAAAATGTTTACAGGTTACATGTTTAGCGTTACAGAGGAGGTCTAGTGCTAAAATTATTGCTCTCAAGCTAACGATCGCGGCGATACCTCACATGTGTGATTTGAACACTGTTTTCATATGCGCAAGCTCGCGGGAACAGTAGCACTTTAAATTTTTTTTTTTAATTTTATTTATTTTTAGCACTGTTCCTTTAAAAAAAAATCTGATCACTTTTATTGCTGTCCCCACGAATGTAAACATCCCTTGTGACAGTAATATGTGGTGACAGGTACTCTTTATAGAGGGATTGGGGGTCTAGACCCCCAATCCCTCCTTTGCACTTAAAAGTATTCAGATCGCCAAAAATGGCATTTCCAAATACTGTATTTTATTTAAAGTCGGCGCCATCAGCCACAGAGTAAACCGGAAGGGACAACGTGACGTTGCTTGCGGAAATACACAAAAATCCACAAAAAATCCACAAAAATCCCGATCGGAGACAATTCTGGCTTCTATTGGGACTCTACACAGCTGGTGGATGCGCTGGATGGACGCTCTGGTCTCCCGGTGGGACAGGAGGCCGGAGAAAAGCAGCGGATGGCGGTGGGGGGGTGTCCCCTCCCGCTGCCTGGGATAACGGGCGAGCGGCTCCGGAGCCAGATCCACCATTATCACAGATAGCCAACTGCACGCTCTAAAAAACAGTACTGGGGTATAGCCTGTAGCTGCAGGCTATGCCCCAATATTCTCTCGACCACCGTTTATATACGGTGATTTGCATGAAGTGGTTAGGATGTTTCATGCAATAAAATACTTTACATAAGATTGTTTTTGTTCATTCCTGAGGTTGAAGTATGAACGCCTTGAAATTCCCACATTTGTTTTGTGTTACTTTTCTATTTGTTGTTAGGGATGTGGTGCTGAGTTTATCCATTCATGCCAAATCGAATCCTGCTCCTAACTATGTATTTTTTTTTTCTAGCACTTTAACAAGCAATAAAGCTGTAACACGTGTTACAGTAATAAGTGCAGACATATATTCTGGCACTGACCAATATCTCTTACCAACATCAGCACCCCAGCTGCCAAACTGACCTTAGGTCCTGGAAGCTGCAGATGCAAACATGTAACCCAGTAGAATAGGACTTTAGAATGCATTAGGCACATCCCAGGTTCTTAAAATTTAGCCCAGTTGCCTCCACAGTGGCAACAATTTACTAGGCTTGATTTACTAAAGTGTAAAGAGGTGAAGCTTAGGTTCACACTGACAGCGGGAATGAAATTGTGCAAGTTCAGCTGAACTCGCACAATTTCATTCCCACATTTCAGCCCCGACTTCAGGAGCGATTTCAGAGTCATCTATGTTGGTTTTTGCACAGCTGTCTATGGAAATCGCACCCCGAAGTAGCCAAAAGTAGTACAGAAACCGATTTTGATGGTGCCATTGCTGGCAATTGCCACTGATTTGGCATGCGATTTGACATGTCAAATCGCATGCCAAATCATATCAATGTGAACCTAGGAGAAGTGTCATAAAGGGGCATAAATCTGCCTTCACTTAAAGTAATCAGTCAGGTGTAGAAGAAGCTCCCCTTTCCCTTTAACCTTCACTGTATTTGACTGGATGTTTGAAGTAAGCATTTCTGCTTCAGTTAATCTCACTAAAATTTTTTCTAAATAGGGCCTTGTCTTTTGTTTCACTTTTAATCACTTTTAATTAAAGTAATTGTAAACCTCAGACATGAAAAATAAACAAAGCACACCCCTCTATAGTGTGTGCTAGCCCGAATACAAAGCACCACATGTGGTTCTTCTCTGATCTTTAATCCCTCTGCCATTTGCATGAGTAACTGATAGAACTGTAGACTGACACCTCAACCTTCCAGGAGATGGTCCACCCCCCCTCCAGCACACAGCAGGTGACTTATGGACTTAGCTCTGTGTTTTGATCTATGAGCCTGTAAAGCACTGTGCTCTAGCTCTGTAGTGCAAGTGTGACATCAGATTCCCATCCCCTGCTTTCTGCTGCTGAGAAATGCAGTGTAAAATGTGTGTTTTGGAAGACTGTAGGGCAGGGATATACAATTAGCGGACCTCCAGATGTTGCAGAACTACAAGTCCCATGAGGCATAGCAAGACCCTGACAGCCACAAGCATGACACCCAGAGGTAGAGGCATGATGGGACTTGTAGTTTTGCAACAGCTGGAGGTCTGCTAATTGCATATTACTGCTGTAAAGGATATAATTTTGCAGGTAAACAGGTATAACTTGTGTAGGAGGATTTGTTTCATCTCTGTGTAGCACCTGAGACAAGTCACTTCACTGGATATATGTAAGGGTTTAAAACCACTTTAGGTATTTTGAGGGCATTGTCAACTCATATAATAGATGTGAGAGTGATGTCCACTGTAAGAGTAGCAAGAGGAGACACCAATAGGCATGCATTTTGAAAGCAGATGTTGTTTTACCTCACTGATCACATACACTGTGCATTAACGCTGGTTCTTTTCTGTAAAGCAAAATTCTAAAGGTGCTTTCGCAATATCCATTACTTTAGTAATTTGTGAAAAATAATCATCTCTGAGAAGTGTATTGAACAGTCATTGAATCTTCCTAATCATCGTTTGCAGTAATGAAGCATAGGGGATAAAGGTGACTGTGTGTTCCCCCTATAAAATATATTAAGACTATTCAGCATATAACCTCTGATGACTATTTGATGCTCTTTAGCCATAAAATTATGCACGTTTTTCTGGTAATGTATGAATGTAATTATAAAAGATTTCTTTAATTTGACACTATACTTTAGCAATTCTTTTTGCAAAAGTGACCTTTAACGATTGTTTTTTAAAATGCATAAGATTTGCTTAACTTGTTATGCACATCAAACTAATCAATTGCTATTTATAGAATGCACTGCAGTTAAGCTCTTATATTGACATACACTATGTGTAACTCTGTCATTGCTGGTACAGTTGATACCTCTACCAGCATGAGGAACATGACCCTGTTAACTATAGATATATTTTCTAAATTACCTTATTCTTAATCATTTTAAATTATTAATCCAAAGCACTACATACTGAGGTTAGATCCGCACTATATTGTATATTATAAAATGCTATATTTTTGTTTGTCATTATTTTTTTTTCAACCACTTCAGTTCACACACCTGTATTCACACACCTCTATACCCCTTATGGACCAGAGGAATTTTTACACTTGAGTTTTAAGCTTGTTTATTTTACAATAACTATTCTACATTTCTTAAGATACAAAGTAATACTTATTTTTGCCACAAACAAGGATTTTTGTTGGTGATATTTGTTTCCAATAACAATTTTATATTCTATGCAATCTATAGATAAATCAAATCTAAAACACACAAAAAATATTTTTTTTCTTTTTGATCAGCCTTAGCTTTAAAAAAAAAAAATGAGTGTTATTTAGGCAAAAGGTATACATTTTATTCTACAATTTTCCTTATATAGAAGGATACTAAAATTATTATTCTGGCACAAAGCATTGCAGAGTCTCTTCTTGAGTCGCCTCAAAGAGGGGTATGAGAATGACCCACTTCTCAATCATCCATCCAAGGACATTAACCTCAAGTACAAGAACACAAGAACAGCTTTTGGACTCAAGCGCATCTTCTCTATGTACCTGAACCAGTTTATGTAGAAGCCCTCAGGCTGATGCATGACTCTAAACTTGCTGGGAATTTTGGAGTTTCAAAGACAGAAGAACATTTATAAATTTCTTTTTGGTGGCCTGGTAACAAGAAAGATGTCAAGAACTATGTGACCTCATGTCTGACCTGTGGACGCAGTAAGACACACTGATCTTCTCCATTGGAGCTACTAACACCGCTCCCTGTTCCAGCAAGACCATGAAGCTCAATTTCTATAAATATCATGGTTGATCTTCCCAGGGAAAAGTTGATCACAATCTTGGTAGTTGTCCACCTCCTCAATAAGATGGCTCATGTTATACCTGTTTAGGGGGTATGCTCTGCTGAACAATCTGTGGAGTTGAGGGTTTCAGAAGTCTTTAAGCTCCCTGGAATTTCAGATGATGCAATGTCTAACAGAGGAGTATTATTTACATCAAAATTTGGAAAAGCTTTTTCTCAGCTTTAGGTGCAACAGTTAATCTGTCGTTTGTTTTTCATACTCAGTCTCAGTCTAATGGTCAGACTGAGAGAACCAATCAAACTTTGGAGCAGTATCTTCAATGTTTCATCAGTTATTTTTAGGGTGACTGGGTGGACTATCTTCCTATGGCAGAGTTTGCTTATAGCACTTCTAAACATAGCACCACTTCCCAAAGCCCCTTTTCTTAAATACCAGGTGTCATCCGGTTTTTATTTCTGATCTCCCAATCTCCACTCCAATTCATGCCAACAGATTAACTACATTACAGGAGATTCAGGAAAAAATGATTTATACTTTGACATGGGGCTCAGGAATCATATCAAGAAGGCTTCTGACAGATATAGATTACTCCTTACTTTTCATGTGGGTAAGAAAGTTTGGTTATCTATCAAAAATGTGAAGGTTCAAGATCCATCTGCCAAGTCGGGTCAAAAGTTTGTGGGACCTTTCCAGATCTCTGCTGAAATCAACCCAGTCACCTTTCACTTAAAACTTCCTGACAGTATGAAGATTCACTCTGTTTTTCATGTATCACTACTTAAACCGTTTCATGAAAATCCTTTTTCTTAAAGGATTCTTGCACCTCCTCCACCTGTTGAGGTACATGGCGAAGAAGAATTTGTGGTTGATAGAATTCCTTATTCTAGTAACAAATTACAAATACACATTCCTTTAGGAACAAATTACAATATTTGGTTCAATGGGAAGGCTATGGACCAGATGAAAATTCATGGGAGGGGAAGAGCCAGCAGTCGAAGAAGATAGCCACATGAGAAGACCTCATAGCAGCTCCCAGTATACTAGAGTCCTGCCAGCTTGCACATCAGCAATGGGAAGCGCAAACCACCTTCTGGACCCCGCAAGCTAACAACTTATTTTGGTGCAGCCAGAGCACACTCAGCCCAAAATGGCGCTGGCCGGGATCAGCCACACTCCCTTCCCTTCACAACACACCGCAGGAGACTCCAGAGGCAGCAGCCACTCCTCTCACAGGGAATTACAGACCAACAGCCCTGTAAAATACAACTCAAAGAAGTCTCCAGCACACCAGCATGCAGGTGAGAGGGGAATGGGAGACACATGTGAAGATTCCACAAGGGAATTTATAGAATGCATAAATTATTACCCTGCTGTGGGGCAGCCTCTCTCAGATAAGACTCTGAAAGACATGTTAGTGTCCCTGAGGGGGTCCCTTCACAGAGATATGATGTCTATGGTCTCACAGATATTAAAGGAAGTAGATGATTTTGGATTTTGGAGAGAGAGTGCACCCTGTTGAGGCTAAGATGGCTGACTTTGCAGTGGCACACAATGAGCTTGTAAATGCTCACAATGATGCAGAGGATGAACTGACAGCTATCAAATTAAAATTAGCAGATTTGGAAGATCATTCCAGAAGGAACGTTTCGGGGGATAGCTGAGACTGTTCCCCCATCAGAATTGCGCAACCATAGCTAGCAGATTATTTCAGATCTCCAGCCTGATGTGCCAAAAAGGGAAATCATGATAGACAGGGCAAATAGGGCAAATAGGCTCCCCAAGCTGTCATTCCTGCCTGATAACATTGCGTGTGATGTAATCACCAGAATACATTTTTACCATATAAAAGAAGCACTCATGCAACGAGCAAGACATGCACCTGCACTACCTGAACCATACTCAGGAATTTACCTCTATGTGGATTTATCCAAACGTACTATGCAAGCCCACAGCAAGCTAGTCTCACTCACTAAGCTGTATCACAATCATAATGTAATTTACCGTTGGGGCTTCCCAGCCAAATTGCTGGTTACATGGGAACACAAAAGCTTCACAGTACTCACAGTGGAGGATGGAATGAAGCTGGCGAAACAGTGGGGCCTTCTACCCATAGAGGGCCAAGGTCACACCGATAAAGCTTCACCTAGAACACTGGTCCCTGAGTGTGAAACAGTACCTGGCTGAACATGACAAAACTACCTGTTTCAAGATGGCAGGCTCCTAAGTGGAAAGCACAAAGAAGGGAGCCCTGTGGCTCTGATGAGCTGATACCCCCTTCACAAATGGCAGTAGTTACTGCTTAATATGACTTGATTCTTGTTTTTTTATATTTTTTTTTAGTCTTTGTTTATCCAGTTTTTACCTCTTTGATGACACCAAGGACACTGAACCAACCTTAAGGAAGAACCCAGTACACCAGTTGAGCCTTCTATCAAGTCCACGTTTGTGAAGATGTACAAAACATACTTCGAACCAGGTACTCTGCTACACTATACCTCTGGCAAATGTTTAAACAACAGTTTTCATCAACTAATAACTCCCAACTATGGTGCTTAAAATAATTTCCTTAAATGCTCATGGACTGAACAGCCCCTGTAAGCAAAACGCGTTATGGCAAGAGGCCGAAAACCTTAATGGAGATGTTATCTGTGTACAAGAGACTCACTTCCTAGCCAGTAAACCCCTAAATGTTCAGATAAGTCATTTCCACACATATTTACTGCCAACACAGGTGTCAAAAAAAGAAGAACCCTAATTGCAATCAAGAACAAACAAAGAACTTTCAAGCTGCATTTGTCACTTTTAGACCACCAAGGAAGGTACATTATCTTAGTGTGTGACATCAACAACACTATGTACACTTTAGCTAATATTTATGCCCCAAATTCGCATCAACTGAACTTTTTACACAAAATCATGAAAAAAATCCACCAGATACATAGGGGTCAATTACTTATTTGTGGGGATTTCAACGCTATTGTCGTTCACAAGTTGGTTCGCTCCACAGCAACTTCACAATCCCGCTCCATTCTACAGGGTGGGCCATTTATATGGATACACCTTAATAAAATGGGAATGGTTGGTGATGTTAACTTCCTGTTTGTGGCACATTAGTATATGTGAGGAGGGAAACTTTTCAAGATGAGTGGTGACCATGGCGGCCATTTTGAAGTCGGACATTTTGAATCCAACTTTTGTTTTTTCAATAAGAAGAGGGTCATGTGACACATCAAACTTATTGGGAATTTCTCAAGAAAAACAATGGTGTGCTTGGTTTTAACGTAACTTTATTATTTCATGAGTTATTTACAAGTTTCTGACCACTTATAAAATGTGTTCAATGTGCTGCCCATTGTGTTGGATTGTCAATGCAACCCTCTTCCCCCACTCTTCACACACTGATGGCAACACCGCAGGAGAAATGCTAGCACAGGCTTCCAGTATCCATAGTTTCAGGTGCTGCACATCTCGTATATTCACAGCATAGACAATTGCCTTCAGATGACCCCAAAGATAAAAGTCTAAGGGGGTCAGATCGGGAGACCTTGGGGGCCATTCAACTGGCCCACGACGACCAATCCACTTTCTAGGAAACTGTTCATCTAGAAATGCTCGGACCTGACACCCATAATGTGGTGGTGTGTGTAGGATTTAAAGCCCTACACTACTCCCAAGGCAATAAAGCAGGGAAGTTTCTAGCTGATTACCTTAGACAAAGGCAAATTAAATCCAAATTAGCTTGCATTATTAAAGGGTTAAATGAGACTTCCATATGAGACTTTCTGCTCTCCTGCCCCACCAACGATGACAGAAGAGGACAGAGGGACCGGCGGGGATGTCAGTCACCATCCGATTGATGAGTTGGAGAAGTGAGTCATATGCCTAGTGGTGGTTTCTGATGCCTACGGGACAAAGGCTATAGTGTGTGAATATGCCAGGATGCTGGCTGTCACAGAGTGATCTGATGGGGATTGTGTGACGGGAAGCAGACGGATACATGATCTGTGCACCTAACCTTTTGTGATAGGCTGACCCGACCTCTGTGATGGGGGTCCGATCTATCTGGTAAGAACCAGTATGTATGGGTGACAGTGGCGGTTTAAGAACACAGCTTGCACCTTAGCTGGAGCCATTCCCTCATATGGAACACCCTGGTGGCGGGACTGGCGTTTAGTGTATTTACACTTATGAACGTTTTTGGACTATACGAGTGCTGCACCTTTTAACCCTTTATTTATATTATTCAAATTACCCGTGCATAGCTGCTGGACTTTATTTGATGTTTTTGTGCTCCTATGCGCAGCTGCTCTACTCAAATATAGCTTGCATTATTGACTCTGAAACCCGAACCAAAGTGTTTCACCCTGAGCATATCGCAAATGCTTTACAAAAATAATATAATTCTCTGTACAACTTGGCTTATGACTCCATGACCCCTCAACCTACCGAAATGTTGATATCTAATTTCTTAAATTCTGTTTCGCTGCCAACGGTATCAGAAGAAGAGTTGAATGTTTTCAACTACCCTATCAAAAAAGAAGAGATTCTAGCTGTTATAAACACATTGCCTAATAATAAATCACCCAGTGCTGATGGGTTTACTGCTGAATATTATAAAGCATATATGGAAGTATTGATCCCTCATATGACTGCACTTAACCAAAGCTTCGTTCCCATCAGAGATGTTACAGGCCACAATAGTGACCTTGCCAAAGTCGAAGACTCCAGATAGTCCACAAAACATTTGCTCCATATCGTTATTAAACTCAGACCTGAAAATCTATGTCAAAGTGATAGCCAAAGTGATAGCCAATAGATTGGCAAGCATTACCCCAAATCTAGTTGGATCAAACCAGGTAGGTTTTGTTCAGGGTAGACAGGCCCCTGGTGGCACACGGTGAATGCTTAATCTTATACATATAGCTTAACAGAGAGAATGCCAGCAGTGTTCCTAGCCCTAGATGCAGAAAAGACATTCAACTGTGTGCACTGGGGTTACCTGCAAGCTGTCCTGCACAAATTCGGTCTATGGGGATTTGCTTTGTTGGCAATTTCTGCACTATATTCCACCCCTTCCGCTAAAATCTACACATCTAATGCATTATCTAAAACCTTCCAAATTACAAATGGCACCCATCAAGGGTGCCCCCCCCCCCCGTCACCTCTAATATTCACATTAGTAATGGAACCCCTTGTTGAAGTAATTAGAAATAGCCCAGCAGTCACAGGAGTTATAGTCGCAGGTCATCAGCATAAAATTGGATTGTTTGCTGATGACGTGGTCCTAACTCTCACCGGAGTCTTCCCTGGCAGCGGTTACAAACTATTATTGATGAATTCAGTAGAACCTCATATTATAAATTGAACACTACAAAATCCACTGTTCTTCCAATAACTATCTCCAGAGTTGTACTAACATCCTTGAAAAGACAGTTTGACTATACTTGGGCACAGGGCAAACTGCCATACTTAGGCATAGTCCTGATGTCTCCCACAATTAATTCATTAAGGCCAACTTTTTACTTCTTGTCCAGATAGTTTCCCAGGATTTATTGCACAATGCAAAATTCAAACTAAACTGGCCGTATAGTGGCATTTAAAATGCTACCAAGGTAATGATTACACTTATAATCTCCACTG
>BLSH010123562.1:899602-911156 GCA_018402905.1 Glandirana rugosa | reverse complement strand
CTGGCAAGGGTGCCCACTATCACCTCTAATATTCACATTAGTAATGGAACCCCTTGTTGAAGTAATTAGAAATAGCCCAGCAGTCACAGGAGTTATAGTCGCAGGTCATCAGCATAAAATTGGATTGTTTGCTGATGACGTGGTCCTAACTCTCACCGGAGTCTTCCCTGGCAGCGGTTACAAACTATTATTGATGAATTCAGTAGAACCTCATATTATAAATTGAACACTACAAAATCCACTGTTCTTCCAATAACTATCTCCAGAGTTGTACTAACATCCTTGAAAAGACAGTTTGACTATACTTGGGCACAGGGCAAACTGCCATACTTAGGCATAGTCCTGATGTCTCCCACAATTAATTCATTAAGGCCAACTTTTTACTTCTTGTCCAGATAGTTTCCCAGGATTTATTGCACAATGCAAAATTCAAACTAAACTGGCCGTATAGTGGCATTTAAAATGCTAGTGCTCCCAAAGATTTTCTACATCTTCAGGACAATTCCCATTTTAATACCAACTAGCTTCTTCCACAACATAACTCCATTCTTAAATGATTTATATGACAAGGGAAGGTACCTAAAGTAGCATTCTCTACACTAATGAAACACAAAAAAAGTGGGGGAGTAGGTCTCCCTGCATTATAAAAATATCATAAGGCAGTGTTGATTGAACAGCTGCACGGTTAGTTTGACTCTCCTTGGCAACGACACTGGGTTTCCATGGAAAAAGCCTTAACAGGATCTTGTATCTCTACAGCTAGCTTTGAGAACAGGCCTCCCAATAAAGATACCTAGTCTCCCTGCAACCCAGGTTTCTGTACAGCCTTGGAATGTGATCCACCAGAATCATAAAAAGAAATCAGTAAATCTTTCTGTTACTGCTCCAATCGCAGTAGTGGAGTATATTATCCCATCTATTAAAGTACAGCCCTGTATCTCTCAAAATATAAACTTCATTGAAGATATTAAACTAGAAAGCACTGAAAACAACCAATATGAGATCTTGCAAATAAAACACTTATTGGCAAAGCAAGATGTGAGGAAAATAGTAGTAAATAGAGACATTTGGCAGGTGTTACAAGAGAGACCTTTTAGGAAAGGAGGTATTTCTAGACTTTATGCCTACCTACAACATGAAGACAACTGCCTCAATGTTAGCATGGGAAAAGGACCTAGGAATAAACTTTAGCTATTTAGAATGGAAGCAAGCTAGGGGCATTACATTTAAAGCCTCTAGAAGCGTTAACCATTGGGATAATTTTCTAAAACTACTAAATAGAAGCTATTTGGTCCCTTACAAGCTAGCAAAAATATTTCCTGACTCTACTTCTAAATGCTGGAGAGATTGTGGAGACATGGGAACTATATTTCATGTGTTCTTTAGATGCAGAAGCTTACGAAGTTTCTGGAACGGAATATTCTCTTTACTTTCCAAGATAGCAGGCTTCTTCATTTCCCTTGCACTGGAGTTGGCACGCCTACATCTATAGCTAGACAAGATTCCTAAACAATTCCATGTGTTCAGATGCTTACAGCAGCCCGCATGACAATTGCATCTTTTTGGAAAACAAATAAAACACCTAATGTGTCTGAAGTTATTAAGAGAGTACAAACATCTGCTCAATATGAAAAATGGTTAGCATATAATACAGACTCATCACTGAGTTGCAAATAACTGGAGAAGTTGGACTTGCTAGTTCCCTGGTAAACATATATAAATGGATGGCTCATAAGGAACTGGACAATAGGAACAACTTGCTTTGGTGTTACTTGGTGTTTACGTTATGACATTCTTTACTTTTTTTTGTTCACCCCTTTGAACTTGTTGATGTGATATCTTATGTTCTCCCTTTAAGTCTCATAAGGCATGGCCTTTCATTGTCTGCTTTAACAAGATAAATGAAACCCAGTGACCTATCTCTAGCATACCCTGCAAGATAAACTATTTGTTGAAAGATTACCACCCGTATCACTGTTTTAATTGCTGGTAGTTAAAAGGTGGGTGTCGCTATTTCCTCCAAGCGCAGCATGTTCCTGTGGGGGCGCGTGGAGGGAGGGGCGGCATCCTGAATAAGAACTTCACCAGGTCAATATTTTCCATATGTAATAGGCTTTGTAAGAAACAATGTACTACCAACGTCAAGCATATTGTCTTATCTTTGTGCTGTATGTCATATGTCCTGTTCATGCTAAAAACTTTCAATAAAACTATTTGAAAGAAGATTCATGGGAACCTGAGGAGAAGGTTCATGCTCCCAGATTGACAAAATATTTCACCAGAGGTTTCCTCACAAACCTGGCCTCAATATGTCCAAGGGCTGTCTTGGAAGGAGGGGAGTACTGTCAGGGTCTGGATCTGAACCTGTGACATCTATGATATCTGGCTGTAGCTCTTCTTGAAGTGTTATCTAAAATGCTGGACAACTCCCTGTCTGATTCCTTGGGCAATCTTGCCTTATACCTTATTTCTGGTGAACTTTGAACTCTTTGCTCCTCCTATGAACTTCCTGATTTAAGCCATTTCTCTGCACTTCCTGTTTGCCAGATTATTGTGCTCTTCTCCAGCCAATATCTTGCTCCTTTCACTCTTGCTGTCATCTGTATCTTCACTATGACTCATTACCTACATTTGGCTTGTTCCTACATTTCTGCTTGATCCAAATCTGCAACCATTTGTAATCGACTTTTGGCTAGTTCCTCGACTTTGCTTCTGCTTGATCCTAACCTGCAACCACTTGTTACCAACCTTTGGCTTGTTTACTGACTACCCGGCTTGATCCCTAACTGCCACATCTGCTACTGGGGCCCAGCTTGCTCTCCTCCTGATGGGGCAATCCTGAGGGCCACAATCTGGCACCAACATGCAGCAAAACCCTTTTCCACAGTCAGGAGCTCTGGTGAATACCAGGTATTGCTTAGACCATGTCTCTTGGGTGAGGCATCATCTAACAGGTTGAACTGCTCATGTAGTTTTCCCGCTGGTTGGTGGGAGCCTCTCTACTGCTATAGCTACTGGCTCCTGTGCCTAATCCCTGACTGTGGCACTTCCCTGAGCTGTTTTGTCTAAGCTCCGTTTCTCTGGTGGCTTCAGTACTGGCAGATTGTCATCATGGGGCATTGGTCTCATGGCTAAAGGTAGATTAGGGTATTCATTTGTTTTCTTATTTTTAGAAACAAGTGATAGTCAGACAGACGTCTGTCACATGATAATTCTGTTCTTGACATATCGGGACAGCAAACAGCATTGACATTCGAATACTTCTGATCCAAGCTCCATTATTGACAGCACATTTTGCACAATAAATGTGATGAGCCCAGGCCTTGTCTTTATCAACAATCTTACAACTTACATTCATACTATGTCCAAGTCCAAAGTTCTTTAGTCCAGTCATGGTGCATCTTTCAGGCTTAAGCGCACCACAAATGTAGCAAAATGCATCATGGCTGTTCCGACATTAGCAACACACTTCTGGTGTCACCAACTGTCCTACAGCAAGTCTATAACTGGCTTACTTGTGATGTAAATTGCATGTACATAGACAGTGTTATGTCTTGAAACAATTGCATCAACATACTGTATCTCACAAAAGTGAGTACACCCCTCACATTTTTGTAAATATTTTATATATTTTCATGTGACAAAACTGAAGAAATTACACTTTGCTACAATGTACAGTAGTGTGTGTACAGCTTGTATAATAGTGTAAATTTGCTGTCCCCTCAATACAACTAAACACACAGCCATTAATGTCTAAACTGCTGGCAACAAAAGTGAGTACACCTCTAAGGGAAAATGTACAAATTGGGCTCAATTAGCTATTTTTCCTCCCCAGTGTCATGTGACTTGCTAGTGCTACAAGGTCTCAGGTGTAAATGAGGAGCAGGTGTGTTAAATCTGGTGTTATCGCTCCTGCTCTCTCATACTGGTCACTGGAAGTTCAACATGGCACCTTATGGCAAAGAACTTTGAGGATCTGAAAAAAGCATTGTTGCTGTACATAAAAATGGCCTAGGCTATAAGAAGATTGGCAAGACCCTGAAACTAAGCTGCAGCACGGTGGCTGAGACCATACATCAGTTTAACAGGACAGGTTCCACTCAGAACAGGCCTCGTCATGGTCGACCAAAGAAGTTGAGTGCACATGCTCAGCGTCATATCCAGAGGTTGTCTGGCTGTCTCTATCTATGGCATTTATTTCTTTTTCAGAACACCAGCGCCGCAACTTCTCTTCCTCCTCCTACCTCTCAGCCTGTCACTATCTCCATCCAGGCAGCGCAGCTGCACACTGTCTTCTTGGACCTCTCTTCTCCAACTGCTGCATGGGTGTGCAGTTTACTTAAGCTGCCCGCCCCACTCTGGCCTGGCCCCAAGCTGGTGCGGTAATGAGGGGGTGTCCACTACCAATCCGAGCCCGAGGTGAGGTGTCTGTGATAGGTGGGGTGGTGTCAGTTTCTAGGCTCGGTACAGGGATGATGAGGATGGTGGTGATGGCGGGCCTGGCTCCATGTCCCCAGAGTGCTGGGCTTCCTCCTCCTGCCTGTGACCCTGGCTCAGCCTCACTTGTACGGGCACAATGATCTGGTGGTGTCCCTGGTCGACGGCGCCCATTCCGTCCTCCTCCTTTATCTGGTTCATGCATGGATAGGCTGTGCGGTGGCCACCCATCCCTTTGTTTCCTCCGCTCTGCATGCAACAGTTGCTGCTTTCATATCCTACACTGACCCACTGTCTGCTGATCAACTCTCTACTGATTGCTTGCTATACAGCTTAATGTGCTTACCACTTGCCAATGATCATTGGACTGTCTGCAATGCTGCTCTGCACAGCTTAATTTACTTTTGCATCAATTGCTCTGTTCAATTGAGATAAGCGCTTATAGACTGCTACATTGGAACTTTATTTTTCCACCCAGCAGCAGGAATGGGCTCGGGCGTGTTTGGGACAGAATATAACCGATCTCGCCAGGAAGGTTGCACTGCGCCATGCTAATCACAGGCAGTGAAACATTACCCTGCAGCCACGCATCGGGAAATGTTTCACTGCCTGTGATTAGCACGGCGCAGTGCAAACTTCCTGGCGGGCTTGGACATGTGTAGTTCCGAACACGCCCGAGCCCATCCTTACCCAGCAGCATAGCTTCCATGGTCCAGCTTGTTAAACTACACAGCTATGCAATACTGAGATAATTGCATATTCTAGTAATCTAATCCATTCTTCCCCAGTACTTATGACATTGATGAAGCTGCTGTTGTATACGAGTTTCTGACCCTATAGTGACCTGTTATTGCGTCCTTGGGCTTTTCAAGTATATTTATATATTGTCGCTCCATCATGCCATTGAGTTCTTAGACAATGTTGTTTTTTTTAATTTTTTTAATTAGTGGTGATGGTAGGTGGCTTCCTTAAAGTATTTTAATGTTGTAAATTTATGAATTTTTGCTACAATAAAATTTGATATACTTTTTAAATACATATTCATTCCTTTTTGGATTGTGACTTCATAGATATGGTTCTTAGGCAACTCTGTCTGTTTGCCATTCTTTTTATGCATCAACTCCTCCAGCGCATTATTTACCCAGTTCTATGCCAGCTGTGCAGGCACTGCCAGTCATAGAAACATAGAAACATAGAAAAGTGACGGCAGAAAAAGACTGAGTAGTCCATCGAGTCTGCCCCTTTTTATTTTATTTTTATTTTTTTATTTTTTTTTTTACTTTTTTTTTTTTTTACATTAACCTTGTTGTCTGACTATGGATTTATGTTTATCCCAAGCATGTTTGAAGCCATTTACTGTTGACTGTCTCACAACCTCTGTTGGTAGTTTATTCCAATCATCAACCACCCTTTCAGTAAAATAATACTTTCTAAGATTAGTTTTGAACTTCCCCCCAGTTAGTTTGAGGTCATGTCCCTGTGTTCTTGATTTTGGTTTCATATTGACCTACCAGGCACTGGTTCGGGACATCAAGGGTGATGAGACACACAGCACCGATAACTAGGATGAATGGGGGGTGGGTATAGGCATGTATGGATGTGTACGCTGCCATCCTCCGGTCTGATCTGTTCCAGGCACTCCTCTGGTACCGGGGTTATATAGGGATGGTATGGTACCATCCTACAATATGGTCTATGCCAGGCATTCTTCTGATACAGGGATCTATAGACAGACATTGTGCCAACCTCTACTCTCATCTGTCTGGTTCTCCCTTCCTAGCCTGTCCAGTGTCTACTGTTCTATCCTCCAGCAGGAAGTTTGCCAATGAACATCGATATGATTCAGAGAGGGATTGGGAGAAAGTGCTGTGGTCAGATGAGAACAAAACTGAGCCCTTTGGCATTGACTCGACTCGTTGTGTTAGGAGGAAGGAGAAAGGTTACTATGACGCTAAGAACACTATCCCTACAGCCAAGCACAGAGGTGGAAACATTATGCTTTGGGGCTGTTTCTCTGCCAAAGGTACAGGCCGACTTTGCCGCATTGAGGGGCCAATGGGCCCATGGAACCTTCTTCCCTCAGCCAGAAAACTGAAGATGGGTCGTGAATGGGTCTTCCAGCATAACACCCAAAACATATAAACAAGTAAGGCAACAACAGAGTGGCTCAAGAAGAAGCACATTCAGGTCATGAAGTAGCCTAGCCAGTCTGTAGACCTCAATCCTATGGAAAATTTTGAGGGGGGGGGCCTGAAATTTCAAGTTGGCAAGCGACAGCCAAGAAACCTTATGGATTTAAAGAGGATCTGTACAGAAGAGTGAACCGAAATCCCTTCTGAGATGTGTGCAGACCTGGTAACCAACTGCAAGAAACTGCACTGAACTGCAACACAATTTATAACATTTGTATCATGTGTTTTTTCTGGATTTTTGGTTGATATTCTGTCTCTATCATTTAAAATACCCCTATGATAAAAATTACAGACCATACATTTCTTTGTAAGTTGGCAAAATTGTCAGGGGATCAAATATTTTTTTCCCCACTGTATATATACTGTATTTGTACTATTTTGTGCCACTTTTTCTATGCTATTAATAATAGTAAAATTAAAAAAAAGATAAAACAGGAGATATCCATTAGAATAAGATAAATTCCGCGCTAATAGAAAGTTGGTGGTAACATCAAGTAAGCAGCAGAAGCTTCTGATGATGCCCTATGACAAAATGCGTTAGGTGGGGCCAGCGAGTACGTCCGTTACGTCACGTCCGGTTTTGATGGTTTACAGAGGTGGAACGCAAGCCGAGGAAAGGGGAAGAGATTCTGCTCCTTACTCAAACAGCAGCCCTGCTGCTTACTTGATGTTACCACCAACTTTCTATTAGCCGCAAAACCTACTATCTGGATGTATATTTGAACTTTTAACATTGAACTAATAACATTTTTAAAACGGAGTTACACTATTTGGAATTTTTATTCCTTTTTATACACATACTTCATCGGAGGGAGCCCCTTATACTGAGGATCACCATTCCTGAACACACACTAACCAATCTAGGACCGAGGATTGGAAGCTGAATCGGTTGCATGCGTGTTACCCCTGCAGGGGTATAAAGCTCTGGTGAGTGGGGCACAGGAGGGGAGCACGTGTGAAAGTCACCATTTTGGAAACGCCATTGGAGCACTGCAAAGTCACCTAATACATGCCTTAATTGATACTGTGGACGGTTTTGTGGAAGATCATTTTTCTAACTTGTGCGCTGGGGATTTTCTGAACTTTATTGACACATATTTATTTAATCCATTCTTTCATATATTTTTATATATTTTTTGGACACTTCATATAGGAATTACACATTTTGACTTTTTGTGCTTTGGACTTTATTGACATTCATTCACTGTTTTATATATTTTTATCTTATCACTCATTGGTTTGATTCTTTTTATATATGCATTGCACATGATGTCACTTTATAATAATATTTTCTAAGTACCCCAGTTTTTATGCATCATACTGCTGTTTAGGAGATATCCATTACCACCAAATGAAAGTCTAAAGCCCCGTACACACGGGACGACGATCGCATACAACAGGTCGTACTAACGACTGTTGTATGCGATATCGATCGTTCGTATGCGCGATTTGAACAGTCAAACATACGACGGTCGTACAAGGGAGTTGTATGAGCCGATGACCAAGTTTTCTAGTCTGCTCATACAACTTCCTTGTACGACCGTCGTATGTTCGACTATTCAAATCGCGCATACGAACGATCGATATCGCATACAACGGTCGTTAGTACGACCTGTTGTATGCGATCATCGTCCCGTGTGTACGGGGCTTAAGTTGATGCAATCACATACCAAAGTTGCAAAACTGTGTTCAGGTGTTAAGATTTGTTTTACCCTTCGTCATGAAGGGGTTAAATAGATTGGAGAGCAGCTTGGTAGCAGATAAGGTTCAATGTAGCAAAAATGTAAAGTAATGCACTTGAAGCTAAAAATATGCATGTAAGTTACAGGCTAGTGGGAGAACCTCTGGGGGATATAGGATGGAGAAGGATATAGGGGTCCTAGTAGATGACAAATTCAGCAACAGCAAAGAATGCCAAGCTTCAGCAAGCAAGACCAGCCTACTATTTGCTTGCATTAAAAAGGGTCAAGAGATAAAACTATAATTCTACCACTTTACAAAACCCTGGTTTGGCTACATTATGAGTATGCTGTCCAGTTCTGGTCACCAGTTCCCAGAAAGGATGTGCTGGAACTGACGTGAGTCCAGAGAAGGGGAACAAAGCTAATAAGGGACCTAGAGGACCTCAATTATGAGGAATGATCACAAACATTAAATGTATTCTTCCTGGAGAAGATATTCTTAAGGGGAAATATGATTACAATATACAAATCCTTGAATAGAGGCTCTAGCAATGGGAGGAGACTTTTTATTCTTAGGTCTCTAAAAACATATGCGGCCACACAATGAAGTTGAAGAAGTGGATAAATCTTGAACTGTGTAAGGGATTCTTTACTGTTAGAGCGGTAAGAATGCATCACAGTTGGTGGTATAAGCAGAGAGTGTAGAAAAGTTCAAATAACTTAGATGTGTTTCTTAGGAAACACAATATGCAGGCATATGGAATACAGCAGACACACATACACATGCTAAGGTTGAACAGGATGAACCAGTGTCGTTATTCAGCCTTACTAACTATGTAATATTTACCCTGCTTTATCTGGGCTTTATATCCCACTTAGACTTGTAGGAGAATACAAAACCTGTATGACGCAAACAAAAACACATTAACAGACTCTTTTATTTTCAAAAGTAAATGCTGGCTATTATCATTGTTAATGGAGGAAACTGTTCTCTTCTGTGTGCTTTACTGAAACTACTTTAAAGTGATTGTAAAGGTTAATTTTTTTTAAATAACAAGCATGTTATACTTACTTGCTCTGTGCAAGGGTTTTGCACAGAGTGGCTCAGATCCTCCTTTTCTGGGGTCCCCCGGCGGCGCTCCTGGCTCCTCCTCTTCATTGAGTGCCCCACGGAGAGCCTCTTTCCATGGGGGCACTCATACAGGCACGCTCCCTAGTCCTGCTGTCTGTGTCCCCGTCTCCTGTGTCACTGGATTTGATTGACATCAGTGGGAGCCAATGGCTGCTGCTGCTATCAATCTATCCAATAAGAACCGAGACAGCAGCTGGAGCTGCTGTGCCCGAGCTCATCACTGGAACGATCGGGTACAGGTAAGAAAAAGGGAGGCAGCTGCAGCACAGAAAGTTTTTCACCTTAATGCTTAGAATGCATTAGGTGAAAAACCATGAGGGTTTTACAACTCCTTTAATTTTATTATTACCTGCTGGACTTTAATAATGTATACTTTTAAGTAGTGCTTTTACTTTTAAAAATATAATGTGGCTGACAGTCAGACATTTTAAAAAAAATCTAACACGTGTAGAAACATTCTTTTTTAATGCACAATACAATATAATGAATACTTCTGTGAGTGTATGTGAATTTATTCCGACAGCTTGATACATTTTCACCATTTAGATCTTGTTAGACAGAAACATATATATTTTAAGTTTACGATCATCAATTTTATTAGTCAAGGTAGTCTGTATGTGTATGTTCGTACTGATCAACCCACTAGCCTTTGTGAGCTTTTTAGTGATCCCGCTGGCTCTGCAGAATTACTAGTCCAACCTCCTTCCCGCAGAGGCTCTACACATGTATTACTCATTCTTTCTGTAACTTTATCCTTAATATGGCCTCTTTCTGTACCTGAGCTACACATCAGTCAGACTTTCTGTTTCACTGTTCATCTAAACCCTTCTGGGATTTTCGCTTCTGTTGCTATGTCTACCTGTTTCTGATCTGTCCATGTAATGGTTAGTATTTGCTGTTCTTATGCTGTTTTGTTCATAACTGGCTGCTTTCCATTTCTTGCCTCCCTCATTCATTCTCTACCAGCTGATCTAATTCTGACCATGATCCCTACTTAAATGAGGCAGCCACTGTGAAATATGCTGACTTGTACTGTTAGTTCATACACCATTTCAGATGCATTTAGCCAAACCTTCTAGAGTGGGAAAAAGAGACACCCTTTAGAACAGAATATTTAGGTAAAACACTATCCCCTTCCTGACACAAGGCATTGTGAAAAAAAAAGGAATCCTTACCCACGGGGGGTTTTGTTCACTGCTACTTTTCCTTTATATTAGCATAGAACCAATGTGATAATACAAAAGATGGATGAAAGTTTAGTTCTCTATAAACGGCTGGGCCGGTAAATAGGGTGGCACAGTGGTGTAGTGGATAGCACTTTCACCTAGCAGCAAGCATTAACGGCAATATGAAAAGTGACAGAATAAAAAGGAGTGTTCTTCTTTGAAGAACACTTCTTTTTATTCTGTCGCTTTTCATATTGCCGCTAATGCTTGCACATCTGCTATTCACACACATGTGTTCTGCAATATACATGCACTTGAAACATCTGGATAGTGTGTTTGAAAATACAGCATAGAGAAGAGCATGCATATGGTTTCGCTCTTCACATACAGATTCCAGATGTTTTCAGAACAGTGATATCATATCACTGATATGATATCACTGTTCTGAAAACATCTGGAAACTGTGTGTGAAGAGCGAAACCAGATGCATGCTCTTCTCTATGCTGTATTTTCAAACACACTATCCAGATGTTTCAAGTGCATGTATATGGTTTCTCCCCGGTTTTAGGTAAAGTGTTCTATTCTATTTCCAGATGTATGAAGAAAAGATTGAATGTGTGAAGAATATCTGTTCTGGTGCAGAACACATGTGTGTGAATAGCAGATGTGCAATGA
Source organism: Glandirana rugosa (assembly GCA_018402905.1). Lineage (NCBI taxonomy): Eukaryota > Metazoa > Chordata > Amphibia > Anura > Ranidae > Glandirana > Glandirana rugosa. The sequence continues at coordinate 899,872 of BLSH010123562.1, read as the reverse complement.
CTGACGTTTTCATTTAAAGTGATACACACATTTTAAAAAGAAGTGTGAATAAAAGATGTGGAATGATTGACGGCGTGTAGACGATAAGTGTGTGTACACAAGACGTGGTCTTGTCTATAAGAAGTGTGTAAGTTAGAAAAGAAGTATGTAGACCTTTATCTTATCTTGTGAAATGGATTTTGGCCCCTCTTTGGTATATGTACGTGAACTTTGTAGACCTATCACACAAACTTTTATGTCGTATCTCTTCTCGTACGTAGACCAAAGAAA
>BLSH010123562.1:869706-899592 GCA_018402905.1 Glandirana rugosa | reverse complement strand
TAGAACATATTATTATTATAATTATTATGAATACACACTAATCGTAGTATATTTTATTTTGATGGACAACTTACGACGTCAAGTGTACGATATGTTCTTCTCAAAAAAAAATGAAATATCTGTCTTTTTCATTACTGACACATAGTGACCTCGACGTTTCTTTACAGGAGAAACGTGGAAAGTTGAAAGTCAAGAGACTTGATTACCACGGGACTTATTTTCTCTCGCTTTTTCACTTTTCGTTTTCAATTTTTTTTTTTTTGTCGATCGACGGGGGTAGTTACTTTCTTCGACTTATAAATGGAGACACTGTCCGTCGTTCATTGTTCGGGGTCCGGGGCAAAGTTCGGGTTCTGTCCGGACCCGAACCCGGACTTTGTCCCGAAGTTCTGCCGAACCAGCAGAACCCGGACTTCTAGAAGTTCGCTCAACTCTACTTATGACGGTAAAAAACATTTTACTTGCTGCCTGTCACAGAGGTAAATATTCAGCTTCTTTCATTGATGGGGGCAGCTAGCTGTTTTTTTTTTTTTAACTTTTGCTTTTCACTTTTTCGCTCTCTTTTATTCAGGGCACCATTAGTTCAGAGAACTGAAAGTTGAAAGGTGCAAAGAGGACATTTCTTTGCAGCTCCAGTGATACACAGTCATTACTTTTTCTGTCTATAAAGTAAAAAAAAACTCTTCTTGTATAGCATGTGAACTGCAGCATTCAACAGGTAGTTTTATTTTATATGATGCTAATCACACATAAGTATTATTAATATTATTATTATACAAGATTTAGATACAGTCAGGTCCTTAAATATTGGGACATTGACACAATTCTAATCGTTTTGGCTCTATACACCACCACAATGGATTTGAAATGCAACGAACAAGAGGTGCTTTAACTGCAGACTTTCAGCTTTAATTTGAGGGTATTTACATCCAAATCAGGTGAACGGTGTAGGAATTACAACAGTTCATATATGTGCCCAGACACGATAGAGAATAAAATGGCGGTCATTGCAATACTTTATGTCACACCATATTTGCGCAGCGGTCTTACAAGTGCAATTTGTTTGGAAAAAATACGCTATTTTGAATTGAAAAATAAGACAACAGACTACAGACGCGTATGTGCTCCTGTGTCATGTCTCTCTGCCGCAACCCGTGTGCCCGAGTCAGGGTCAATGGCCATCTGTCGGAAGCCTTCCCGGTCCATAATGGCACTAGACAGGGATGTCCCCTGTCCCCCCTGTTATATATTCTCACATTGGAACCCCTTCTCAGGGCTATTAGAGCCAATCAAAACATTTTTGGGATTAAGGTGCGCGATAGGGAATATAAGATTGCGGCCTTCGCCGATAATGTCCTCCTCTTCCTCACGGCGCCGAACACATCTCTGCCCAATTTACTGGCAGTCTTGGAACATTTTAAGCGGATTTCCAATTTAAAAATAAATTATTCAAAATCCTACTCTTTAAACGTCTCCCTCCCCGAGGAAACCAAACAACAATGTCAGAAGAATTTTCCATTCCAGTGGAAGGAGGATAGCATCACTTATCTAGGAATACAAGTGCCGCGTAGACTCACGGAGCTGTTCCCAAGGAACTTCCAGGCTGGGCTGTTGGAGGTCCAAAAAGAGCTACGGAAGTGGGATTAACTCCCAATTTCGTGGTTTGGTAGGGCAGCCCTTATCAAAATGGTGATTCTTCCCCGTATGCTATATAGACTGCAAACGATCACGATTTTATTACCTCAGTCATTCTTCAAACGCTACAGAACTTTGTGCCGTGAGTTCCTCTGGGCTAATAAACCTGCCCATCTGGCCTGGTCGAAGCTTATTTTGCCTAAATCCTTGGGGCGCATGGGGCTCCCAGACCTTCACAGGTATTATTGTGCTACGCACTTAGCAAGAATAGTTGATTGGTCGGGACATACTAAACACAAAGGTTGGGTACAGTTGGAGAACTTTATAGCTCAAACAGACCTGAAACTCACTCCATGGTTGCACAAGAAATTCATTTCAGGAGAGGTGCGACCCTCCAGGTATATGATAAGGCATGCTCCGCTAGCTCTGTCTCCAACAGGTGGTCCCCGCTCACTCCTATAAGGGGAAACCCGGACTTCCCCCCAGGGCTGTCCGGGTCATTTGCCAAAACAGAATGGCCCCATGGGGATATGAGAGCACAACACTTTTTTTGCAGAGGGAAGTTCCTGCGGCAGTCGGAGATAGCGGAGCTCAGTGCCACAGGTTCCTTCCCATTTTGGTCATATATGCAGTTAAAACCCTTCCTGAATGATAAGGCGTACAGAGATCACGTTACTAGACCATTGACCCTCTTTGAATCATTATATTCCCGCACAACCGCTCAGAGCCACGTGATAGCGGCGATCCAACATTCCCTGTCAGACGAACCGAAGATGGAATTGAAAGCAGATTAGGCCTTTTGGAGGGGGTGGTAGAGGAAGAGCTAGACCAGGAGGAGTGGGACTGTGTTCACCTTCATATCCACAAGGGATCATTAAATGTCTCTGTCCAGGAGAATGGATACAAGCTTAAAACGCGTTGGTACAGAACTCCCAATCTCCTCTCATATCTCAGATAGATGCTGGCGATGCGGCCGGGAGGAGGGGACATTCCTGCACATCTGGTGGGACTGTTCACTCCTCCGTCCATTTTGGACGGGAGTCCATGACTTTATTAAACAGGTTACGAACCTACAAGTGGAATTAACACCTGGTCAATTCTTACTGCACTTGAATAAGATCCCCAAAAAACCATACTTCAAATCGGTAGCGATGGACATGGTGAATGCCGTGAGAATGTGCATACCAGTGCACTGGTGATCACCATCCTTGCCCACGCTTGCTGAGTGGCTCCGCCGTACGAATCGCATTGCAGAGATCGAGGAGCTGATCCACGTATCTCAGGACAACATTACCAAATTTACTAAAACACGGAGCACCTGGCTGGCATTCAGATACACCCAGACATATCTATATCTAACATAATTCTCCCAACAAATAGATAGGCATCTTTCCTGAACCCTTTCGCGCCTCTTTCCTACTGACAGGCCCCTCCAGGGTCGAGGACTGCAGATGTCAGGGGAGAGCGACAGGGAACTATCTCCCCCCCTTCATTTTTTCCCTCTTTCTACACCACCCCCCTGCCCCCTTACCACCCTCTCAAGCCTTTCTAAGGCCTCTACACGCGGTCCTATTGTGTGGGCCCTGTGTCCTTCTTGACCTGAGGGAGCTAGACCTGGAGAGCGCCGCCTTGCCCTCTTGGACAACGTAAGAGACTCTAGGTTTCCCTGATGTTAAACGTCCACAAGCCGTGATTTGAGATTAAACCTTGAATGTTTATACCACTTGCGGTTGAAAACATGACCTGATGTTCCTATGTAAAACTGATCTATCTATGTTAAAATCTTTATTTGATTTATCTATGTATAACTCGAACCTTCAGTGCTTAATAACATTCATTTATGTAAAAAAAAAAAAAAAAAAATAAGACAACAGTAAAGTTAGCCCAATTTTTTTCTATATTGTGAAAGATAATATTACGCTGAGTAACTTGATAGCCAACATGTCATGCTTCAAAATTGCACCTGCTTGTGGAATGGCGACAAACTTTGGCACTTAAAAATCTCTGTGACGTTTAAAATTCCTACAGGTTACCAGTTTTGAGTTACAGAGGGGGTCTAGTGCTAGAATTATTGCTCTTGATCTAAAGATCATGGAGATACCTCACATGTATGGTTTGAACACCGTTTCCATACGCAGGTGCATCTTACGTATGTGTTCGCTAATGAGCGTAAGCTCGATGGGAAGATGATTTAAAAAAAAAATTGTTTTACTTTTAATTTTTTATTTTTACACTGCCTCTTTAAAAAAATGTTTGGGTCACTTTTATTCCTATTACAAAGAATGTAAACATCCCTTGTAATAAAAAAAAAAGCATGACAGGACCTCTTTAATATGAGATCTGGGGTCAAAAAGACCTCAGATCTCACATTTACACTTAAATGCAATAAAAAAAAAAAGTTTTAAAAAAACCTCCCCTTTAACACCACTGGTCATCCAATGGTATGGAGCCGAGTGGGGGACATTTTTCCCTCAGTTGACTCCAGGCCTCTCAGGGAAGAGGATCAGGTCACCTCTGCCACTACCAACAGATCCGGTAAGCAGCGGAAACGATCAGAGTGTGGCGGGAGGGGGGCACCTCTTCTGCCACCAATAAAAGTGATCTTGTGGCAAATCCACTGCAGAGACCACTTTCATCTGCAAGCAGAACGTCTGCTGTTTAAAAAAATACCGGGGTTATGGCAGTCAAACAGCTGACGTATAATGATGGTGGGCGATCCATAAGTGATTAAAGCGTAACTCCACTTTTGTTTAGAAAAAAACATTCCCCTCTGGGTGATCTCTGTACATTGCAAGGATTATAACAACATTTGTTGCAGATTCCTACCTTTTGTTATTATGAAGAAATCCCTCTGTGTTTGTCTATGCCTCTGTTCTAAGTGGGTCTAATGGGAGTGGTTTCATAATTAACTGTCAGGTGTGCAGATGCTGGACACTAATGGGGAAATATGCTGGGCCTACATCCCTTTAGACATGTTCCTATTGAAAGTATCTCTACAAAGAAGACATTTTTGTTGCAAGGGATGTATGAAATCTTACTTGGATCTTAGTGGAGACTTCTGGGAAAACTGGTGGGCCAATCACACAATCAGGAAATTATGTTTCTGGGCCTGCATCCATTTAGGGCCCTTTCACACGGGCATTCCGTTCAGGTCCACCTGTCCATTGTTCAGGCAGACCTAAACGGACAGTCAATGCAGCCCTATGGAGCGGCAGATGTCAGCGGAGACATGGATGGAAACCCTATTTTCCATCTGTCTGTAGAATTGGATCAGAGTGATTCGGGTGACAATGGAGCATAGAGCAGAGTGGGGCTCTGACAGTTCCATCTCCGCTCAGACAGAGCTGCCATCCGTCGGCTCAGCGGGGATTGGCAGATCGATCCCGGCTGAGCAAAAACTTATCCTTCACACGGAAAGCCCATGTGAAAGGGCCCTTTGACATCTTCCTATTGGAGTATCTTATCAACAATTTATTTTTTATTCCAGGGGATGCCTGAAATCTGACTTGTATCTTAGTGCAGATTTCTGGGAAAATCAGTGAACCAATCACATAAGCAGGAAATTATGTTTCTGTGGGGCATTGTGTACACACTCTGTGTACAGAACACCTCCAGGTAGCCATATTGCATTGTATTTTCAGAAAATGACAGCGGCTGCAGATTGAAAAGGAAATAACATTCAACAACAATATGATTAGTGTTGCAGTTGTATATGCTATATTATTTTTTCTTATTTGCTATTTTTTCCCCACAAAAGTGGAGTTACCCTTTAAAGCCAATTAGGCCAACTTTAACTGCTTTTTTGCTGAATCCAAGGGAAAGCCAGGGTGGACAAATCATCCTTTAAATTGTCATAAGGGATACTAAGCATGTGTCATTCTCCTCTGACTTTTTTTTGACAGCTCTAAAATGTAGAGCTTTAGCTTTAAATTAGATCTTGTGAAAGGGTACACTCAAATTCACTTCAACCTGATGTCAAATGTCCATGGAGACAAATATTAGCCACTTGCCCACCACCTTGCGTCTTTTTACTGCTGCAAAGTGGCAGCATAGTGCAAATTGCCGTTTATAAACAGCGATGCATGCAGGCGCGAGTAGCGATCACCTACTACAGACGAAGAATGGTGAACTGCCGTTATAAACACAATGGTTTCCTATTCTGACAGGGGACATGACAGTGACCTACTGGTCTCTGTGATTGGGATCAGTTAGATCTGTCATGCCCTGCCAGCTCAGCCCCCATACAGTTAGAACACAGTGAGGGAACACAGATTACCCCCTAGATCGCCACCTACAGGTTAACCCCTTCTCAGCCAATGACATTTATACAGTAATCAGTGGCTGTATAAATGTCAATGGTCCCAAAAAAGTGTCAAAAATGTCTGATCTGTCCGCGGCAATGTCACAGTCTTGATAAAAATCGCAGATCGCCACTAGTAAAAAAAAAAAAGAATAGTAAAAACGCCATAAATCAATTCTCATCGTTTGTAAACGCGGCAACTTTTGTGCAAACCAATCAATATACGCCTATTGCTTTTTTTTTTTACCACAAAAATATAGAAGAATATATATCGGCCTAAACTGATGAATAAATGTTTTTTCATATATTTGTTTTTGGACATGTATTACAGCAAAAAGTAAAAAATATTGGTTTGTTTTCAAAATTGTCGCTCTATTTTTAGCGCAAAAACTAAAAACTGCAGAGGTGATCAAATACCACCAAAAGAAAGCTCTATTTGTGGAAAACCAATTTTGATATAATTTTATCATCAAAACTGAAAAGCAATTGAAAGACTAATCTATAGCTTTTATTCAATAGCTAAAAAAATTGAGCTAAAGAAATATTGATCAAATGTGGTCGTAAATCAGTTTTCTATCAGTTTCCACAATGGGATTCAATCAAATCAATCTACATTTGGCATTTTACCAGATTCCTAAATTGTACATTGCCTTTGTTCTTACAAGCACCTCCAATCATATTAGCAATAGAAAGCTGGTAACAAGTGGTTGAAATTACCTGAAATTGACTACATATTTAGAGAAAGTAAAGTTGCTAATTAATAACTGAAGCCAGCCATATATGGTTTGAATCTTTGCCAGTTCAGCAAGGACCTTGGGTACAACCAGTATGCTAGAGTTTTACATGCAATTATTGCCAGCAGCTATAGCCACTAGCAATAATTATTGTGTTCTCCTAACAGGGATGGCTCCCCACTGGCAGAACACAACAGCTTCACGGGAGGGATTATCCCAACATCACCTATGGCTGGTTTAAGTATAATAGACAATTCACACCTATGCACTTTGGCAGACACATTTTAAAGTTTGCCATTATTGTAATGGCTCCAGTTCATAAAAATGCAGCACATTGACATTATTGATTATGGATCTTCTTGCATGAAGTTTTGTTAAAAGGGCTTAGGATAGGAATGGCAAAGAATGTCAATGCATCATGAAGTATGGTAAAAGCTCAATGCAACACAAATTCATTAGTGTGTAGGGGAGAGGCTTTTATAATATATCTACTGGGGTTCTTTGCTACCCTTTATTGCTATGCAGGAATGTGTAAAATGTTTCAACAGTCTACTACAGAACATAATTACCTGCACCCCTCTCAAGCACAAACTGCAGCATCTTGATGCCTGCTTGGCATTTCCTCTTCTCTGGTGAAATCCCTTATAAGGAACAGATCTGACCCTTTTGGATGCTTTTGCACTGTAAGCATGGGTTGTGCCCTGTATTAGACACATTGGAGTTGATTTACTAAAGGAAAATAGACAGCTCACTTTGCAAAGAAACTTGCACTTTGCAAAGGAATTGTCCCCAGACCTTGGTAATGAGGTGAAACTCGGCTGACTCCCATCATCCAATCAAATAGGAAATAAATAATGCTGCTTATTCAATTTTCCTTGCATGTGATTGTGTATTTTTTTTAAATGTCACCACATTCATTAAGCTCTGAGGAAAATTCCCTTGCAAAGTACAACCTCCCTGCACATTGAACTGCCTTAAAGTGGTTGTCAACTCTTGACAACTCCTTTAAACTAAAGGTACACCTGTAATCAAGCTTACCTGTAGCTTCCCTGTATATCTCCTAAACCTGTACGGTTTAGGAGATATACTCCACAATGGCATGTGCTGACATTATTTGGCACATGCGCAGTATAGAAACGGCCTCTGTGCCGTTTCTTCACTGACAGCGTGACGTGATTGGCAGCTCCCGCACGCATGCGCGAGTGACGTCACACGACTCCGGCCAGTCACAGCGCCGGAGTTCACGGCCCCGGAAGGAAGAGGGGTGAAGATGGACGCTTCCTACTGTGGGGACAGTGCGGGCGTCAATAGCAGGTAAGTGGCACATAATAGGCAAGTACGCGATGCATACTTGCCTATTATGCTTCTACATTGCAGGTGAATAAGAGGAAGTAAACCCATCAGGGTTTACTTCCTCTTTAAGTAAATCAACCCCATTGTCTTTATCCCTGAGGTGAGTGCTAGCAATGAAGCAGGAGGCAGGGTTCAGTGACCTGTGTGAGGGGCTGTCTACTGCTTGCACCACTGCAATGATCCACTGCAGGCTGTGAAATATTTATTTTTGCAGATGACTAGTTGAAGTTTGTAACTATTTTGAAACTAGATTTGAAACCTGTCTATTCTACCAAAAGGTTAGCGGTATAGGGGCCTGGCTTTTTGCATTGTATGTTAACGAAGACAGACTTGGGACAGACTCATTCTGACAATGTTCTATAACATTGCAGTCAGCCATTATTACTATTATAATACAGGATTTGTATAGTGCCAACAGTATATGCAGCCCTTTAGCCATTAAACCTAATCCTGAAAAAACATCTAAAAGGTAAGCAATAGTCATGCTGTGTGAATGGGAATACATAACAAACAGATAGTGCTGTTTTCTTAAATTTGACTGCTAAAGTAGAAATAGGTTTTAGAGTACATGGCCACTGCAGCTTGAATTCTGTATTCCACATCTCCGTGATGCACTACCTGTAGTCAGTAATCAGGGCTGATTAGAATGGACAAGCTATTACTTCATCTCTATAAAGTCTACTTTATTTCACAGCTACATTTATTTTCTTAGCACTGTTTTATTAGTTAAATAATGCTGTTACTGACTAGAATTTACAGAGAGCTTTAAAGTATGCAGAACTATTTTGTAATTAGTATTGGCTAGGGCACTGAAGCATAAGGAAGACAAACCTTTTATGTTTCATTTTTCTTGTTTTTATGCATGTTATAAAAATCAATGAACTTTTATCAATTTTACCTTAGTATGACAATAAAGCTCAACAAATGAGAAATTGCAAATGTGCTATGCAACTCAAGTTCAAGAAACTACTGTTGATGTTGTTTGCAACTTTGTAGGGATTTGTATACTCATTTATGTGATGGATAATCCTGTCTGCAAACCCCTCCACTGGGACAGTTTTACAAAGCACACCTGCAATCTGTGGAAGTAATGGTGACTGAATTCAATGCCTTTCTGTATCCTGTTGGAATTGAAGCAATGTAGTGGACCAAATCCTAGACACCTGCTACAGTGAACACACTAACAAACTTTTGAACAAATACCTAAAGAAATAAATATGTATTTCAGTATTTTGCTAACGGTTAAAAAGGATCTAATCTCATGTCTAAGCTGTTGTACTGCTGCACTAATTTAACAAAATACAGTTGTTGATACTTCCTAAAAGAGAAGGAAGCAACTAACACATAATACTATGTTTATGTCCGTTGACAAACTACAATAGGTCACAATTCAATTGAGGAAAAGTAACCATTCTTCTTGGTAAGCATACTTCCATCACTGACCATCTTTTAAAGTGTATGCAAATAAAAGCTTAATGAAATGTAGCTTGTTAAAGCAAATGCTGGGATCACCATTAGGATATTTGTATACCACTATATCTCCTCTCAAGCGTCTCTTCTCCATGAAGAATAAGTTTAGTGCTTGTAGTCGCTCCCCATAACTGAGGTCCTCCAGTCTCCCTAATAATTTTCTTGCTGTTCTCTGGACTCTCTCCAGTTCCAGCACATCCTTCCTGAGGATTGGCGACCAGAACTAGACAGAATACTCTAGATGTGGCCAATAGTTTTATAAAATGTGGCAGGATTATCATTTTATCTCTGGAGTAAATTTCCTTTTTAATGCATGCTAATAGTCTGCTGGCTTTGCTTGCTGTGACTTGACATTGCATGATATTGCTCAGTCTGTCTTCAATTAAGACCCCCAGATCTTTCTCCATCTTGGATTTCCCCTAGGGTAGTGGTTCTCAACTCCTGTCCTCGGGACCCACTAACAGGCCAGGTTTGCAGGATAACTGAAATGCATCACAGGTGATATACTTTGCTTCTCAGTGATTGCAGTATTTTAGTCTGGTAATACTTAAAATCTGGCCTGTTGGTGGGTCCTGAGGACAGGAGTTGAGAACCACTGCCCTAGAGGTTCTATCTGGGTGAGTGACTTGCATTTATATTTTTGAATATAAAAAGTGCAGCGCTAAATATGAACTTTTATAAATGCGCAAAATAAGGATAAAGAATGTAATGTGCATATAAACAAATAAATCAATATGAATCCAAATATATATGGGATAATGTTATCACATAAATTGTTAAAGTGTAAAGTGTAAAAAATAAACATACAGTAATATTTTATATAAATATTAAAAAGTCCATATAAGAAGATTAAAAGTGAAAAGCAGCCATTGTATATCACAACTGTGCAAAGAGGGAAGGTTTGGAGGTAGAATCAACTCTGTGTGAATGGAGATTAACCTCAGTCCAATAAAGGAGTCACTGAAGAGTGTAAATCCGCCACCCAGAGGGGAGAGCGTGAACATGCTTACCAGAATGCATGGACTCAATTGTCTGCAACAAAGAGCCAAACAAGCATAAAGATGGAACAGGTAGATGATAATCCAGAGAACAACCAATGGAGATCTGTTATCACAGTATACCATGTCATCCAGCCCCTGAGTAGGATCTTGGACTCCCCAGTTCATAAAAAACAAAAGGCCTCCATATAGTGTAAACAATTACTCCAAAAATGTATTAAAAGGTAGAAAACTGATCTGATGTTACAGGCACATCAATATAAATTGATGTGCCTACTAGCTGCTAAAATCAATGGCCAGTTCTCCATACTCATACTCTTAGACCTTTCCGCTGCCTTTGACACAGTTGACCACCCACTCCTCTTGAATAAACTCCACTCCCTTGATTCTGCTCTTTCCTGGTTCTCCTCCTACCTATCTCAGCGCACCTTCAGTGTCACATACAACATCTCCTCCGCTCCTCTATCTCTTTCTGTTGGGGTACCCCAAGGCTCTGTTCTTGGGCCCCCATTATTCTCCCTCTATACCCCTTCCCTGGGCCAGTTGATAACTTCCCATGGCTTCAAATACCACCTCTATGCTGACGACACCCAGATCTATCTCTCGACTCCTCAACTCTGCACCTCAATCTCCTCACACATCATATACTTACTGAATGACATATCGGAATGGATGTCAGCCACTTCCTCAAGCTCAATCTTTCTAAAACTGAGCTTGTAATATTTCTTCCTCCCCTGTCCCATCCTCATGACTTAACTATTAAGATCAAGGCACAACCATTAGTCCTTCCAGACATGCCAGGGTGCTGGGTGTAATCCTAGACCCCGACCTCTCTTTCAGCCCCCACATCCAATCACTGGCTAAATCTTGCCCCCTTAACCTCCGCAACATCTCCAGAATTCACCCCTTCTTTACTAATGACACCTCAAAACAACTTATTCACTCCTTCGTTATTTCCCACCTTGATTACTGCAACTCTCTCCTCACTGGCGTACCTTTACACAAGTTATCCCCCCTTCAGTCTATCATGAATGCTGCTGCCAGGCTTATACCCCTTATTAACCAATTTGTGACTGCTGCCCCGCTTTGCTAATTGCTTCACTGGTTTCCCCTACACCACCGTATGAAATTCAAAATACTAACCACAACATACATGGCCATCCACAACACTGCCCCATGCTACATTACCAATTTAATCTGCAGATATCACCCAAATCTTCCTCTCTGCTCCTCCCAGGACCTCCTGCCCTCTAGCTCCCTTGTTACCTCCTCCCATGCTCGCCTACAGGACTTCTCCAGAGCCTCTCCCACCCTCTGGAACTCCCTGCCCCGGTATGTCTGATCAGCCCCTACCCTGTCCACCTTTAGGCGATCCTTGAAAAAAGCCTTTCCCACCTCCACCTATGAACTGTGCTTGAGTCACCTCTATCAGATCATCCCCTGCAGCCATTACCTTTTGTGCCACCTCTACCTCCCTTTAGATTGTAAGCTCCACAAGCAGGGCCCTCCTATTCCTTCTGTACTGAACTGTATTGCAATTGTACTGTGTCCCTTCTTTATTTTAAAGTGCTGCGCAAACTCTTGGCGCTATATAAATCCTGTATAATAATAATAAATGATGGCGCGATCACATAGAAAATCCAGACAGCGCAATAACATGGAGCAGGCTCAATACAATCCGATGCATTTTGTCCACACGGACATCATCTGGGGTATGATTTAGCCCCCATGTATTGAGCATATATATAGAGACAAAATATTATTAATCAATTACCTTAATCGTGTGCAGTGTAAACCCACACACTTTATATTTTTTGAGGAGATTGTGGCGGCATGGGTTAAATGAACTAAATTAAATTAACTAAGAGGTTGTGACAGGCACTCATCCAGAGTGTCCAACTATGCTCCCCCTTTCTGTGCAGCCTCCATACATAGAAGCCATTACTACAGCTTCAATGACTGAAACTGTGTGTGTGTGTGTGTGTGTGTGTGTGTGTGTGTGTGTGTGCGTGCAGAGGGGAGCAGTCCTTTTAATCATCCACCCCTCCTCCATTACCCTTCCTCCATTCATAAATGTTGTTTCATGCATATAATCTATACTAACAACTTCTATTAAATAGAGGAGCTAGGCAGAAAGGGTAGACATTGTTATGCAGTTTTAATGAGTGCCTGTCACCGCCCCTTACTATTAACCCTTGATGAACTGGTAGACTTTGTGATAACTTCCTGCGTTTTTTGCTTTTATAGAATACTTGTATGTTATGGAGATGAGGAGAGGGGGATGAGTTCAGGGGACCAAAACCAGGCCATATATGGAACAAAATGTGGCTGTTTCAGAAGGGACTGGACACCTTTTGACCCATATATAGTCATTCAATCTAGCAATCGATTCCTCTCGAACGAGACTGTTGGTAAATTTTTGTTAGATTAGTGCTGCGGCCAATTGGCGGAAGCACTGAACAGTATACTCTGACAGCAGATGGGTCTTGCTGTCAGGATACAAAAGCATAGGCATAAGGACTCATTAGAATTCCACCTCGCTTATGTCATCTATGGCCAGCTTAAGGCCTTTCCTGTACTTGGGTGACAATGCTGATCCTCCATAGATTCCAGGACAGGATCAATATTATGTTTGTTTACTGGGTTTACATCCATGCTGCCACCTCATTGAAAATAACCTTTTTGATCCCCTTCAGTCTGGATTTTGCCCACAACACTCCACAAAAGTTGCTCTGCTAAAACTCACAAGTGACTTACTAACAGCTAAAACAATTGCCACTATTGCGAACTCTTACTCTTCGACCTCTCTGCTGCCATTTATACAGTTGACCACCCCCTCCTAAAAAAAACAAAACTATATTTCCTTTGTCTCTGTGACTGTACTCATATATTATATTTCCAAGCAAAGAAAACTTTGTTTATAGCATTAACTTTATATAAGACTGAAGTACAAATATGATTACCACTTAATGAGTGTTAAGGGGACCAATACAGTGTAGTACTCACTTCTTTCAACTCCAACCACTTCTACAGAGCTAGACAGAGGTCACAGTATGAGAAAATGAAATGCTAGAGGTAATATAATTTGTAATGAACTAATGCTTTATTTTATAAATAATAGTTCTTTTACATACTAATAATATGAATTGGAAATGTAACACTAATTGCTGAATCACTATTCATTTGGTACTGTAGTTCAGTAAGCGGCTATCATGCATGTCAAGTGCTCAGATGACAAACAATGTTGGGCTTGCAGGACAACACACTGAGCAAAAAACAATTATAATTGTAATTTTTAAATTGGTTGTAATGTATCAGTTTTAATCATTTAATCCTTCAATTACTCTGGCTAATTTTATGAATTACAAACATGAATTTTTAGCGAAAAGGTGATAAGTGACCATATAAGTTGTTTCATTTTCTGGTGATTTACTATATTATCATTACTGATTCCCACAGCTTCCTAAACAGCTTCATTATTCATGAGCTGGTGATGATAAATGATTGCATATTAAAATTTCATTATGAAATATTCACACGCCCTTGCTTTATACAGAAGGAGAATTCAAGTGAAGTACTATATTTGAGCTAAAACAAGTCTTTCTGCTGTATTCCTCAAAGCCAATGATGGTAAAGTTTTAGTTAAGAAAGATTATGAAAGAGCTAATTGGAAAAAAAGCATATTGTGCAAACCCCCCATCTAAATGCTTTCCTTGCAATGGATGAGAAACTAATATGCAGTCCAGGGCAGTCCAGGGCAGTCCAGGGCATGTCATTCTCTGCTACATCCTGTCGATAACCTGTGTAATAGGAAACTACAGTTTCACCTACAGCTGTAGGGTCTATATCTTGAAATAATTAATATACTTGTTCTTGAAAGTCCAGTACTGATTTTCCATGCAAGGCTCCTGGGACTGTGAACTAATGCTAATACTGTAGATGCCCAAAGTTTTACTAAATACTACAGTACCCCTTACACTAAAGCACTCCCCTAATACTAAACACTCCTCTACCTGATCACTTTAAAGTCTAACCACCGGTGCGCTCCCGAGCTGTGGCCCTGTGTGTGAATGGACCCAGCCCCACTTCCTCCATCTCCTGATTGGCTCACTACCTTTGATTGACAGCAGTGGAAGCCAATGGCTGCTACCAAAAGCCAATCAGAAATGCTTGTCCCCGGAGAGCTAAGGTTCTTGTGGACATTGCTGGATCGAGACGGGGCTCAGGTAAGTATTGGGGGGGTGGCGGGGCTGCTGCACACAAAAGGTTTTTTTACGTAATGCATAGAATGCATTAAGGTAAAAAAAACCTGGTGCCTGTACAACCACTTTAAAGTATGTCCTAAACACTTACCCTGTCCACCTGAACATTTAACACCTATTCTCAAAAGCTATTCTTTAAAAACGTGGCTTTTCTGTTTTCTTCTCCTTAAGTTACAAATTCTACTAACCACCCAACCAATCAACAGCCTTCCTTAGGCATACATCCCTCCTGCCAGACATGAACCAAGCTACCACAATTTAACATACTGGAAACTTGTGGAAAATATGAAACACCATTAATTTCTATTTCATTGGTTTATCTATTTTTTTAAGAGAAACATAATATACTTTGTGCATTACCTAGACAGCATTTTATAATACTATTACAAATAAACATTTTTGTTTGTAGGTAATGCTACAAAAATATTTTTATAAATTACACCCCTAGTGTTTGCCTAGAGACACGATAGGAGAAAAGTGACACAGTATCGCAGTCCTGACTATTGCAGCAGCTAACCCGCATTTTGTAAAGTTTGTGGTTTGGGGGAAATTAAAAATGAAACAGGCATTTGCCCTTTCTGAAGTCCCTTTTACATAAATGAAAAAATGAACTTGTGCAGACAGGTTTAAATGGACCAAAATATTAGGATGCTGAAATTACTTTACCACTGTTATTGACAAAAATATTATAATTCACAAAATAACTATAATTTGTGATAGATGATTAGCATCAAGTCTCACATCAGATATTTTTTAAGAGAAATTCATTTTCAGTTAGGCATTTGAAAAACAAAATATATGCGGTATATTTGATGGACCCATACCTTCAATGGCAAAAGGTTTACCCACTGTCAATAATTTGCATTCGGCATCTATTGAGACCTCATAATCCAACAGTGCTTTATCCATGATAAAAGCATCCAGTGTTTCAGGGTCATTTCTAAAAAAATAAATAAATACATATTAAGAAAATCACACATGTTCTGACAACTAAATGGTATGAAATGAAAGACTGGACTGTCATTTTGCAAGTGCGATTCTATTATGTTACTGCACATGTATAAACAATAATGGATACAAGTACTATTGCAGGTTCCAAAATATGAAAGACACTACAAATAAAAATAAACAATGATATAGATCCAAGAGAAATGTCCGCATCGATAAGTTGGTATTTGTCTGTGGCTGTGAGGATGTTAAGCGGCAACCAAGGCAGGGTCCCTTTAATGTGCTTCTTCACATCACAAGTTGAAACAGATAAAGACTTACAGAAAATCAATAAATAATGTGTCATAAAACTGCTAGATTGTAATGCTGTACCCTGTTCATTTCTGTGTATTTTCCCCTACTTAGCTGTAGCTGACTACCCTCCTCCTCTATATTATTTCATAAATCCAGGTACTGTGTTTTAGCTCTCTATTCACAGTAGACTTGCCGTAGCTTGTCCAGTGTTGTCATTAATAAATGCCACCAGGTCCTTCCTTTAACATCAGCCACATACCTATTTGCTGGCCCTATCTGTTCTACTACCCAACATATTAATAAGTCATACAGAGCACAGTAAATAACTTTTTTCCCTTACATAAAATGCCCACCTTGTTCAGTGTTGGAAACTGACTCTTCTCAAACACTAAATCTTCAGTCCATTTGCTGTCCTGTCTTTAAGACTTATTCATACCACTCCCTGTCATGTCTGTCATACTCAACCTCCACACCAGCCCCAGTACTGGAATTGTGGCTGACAACTCCACAGTATCTCACTGGGTCCTCTTCCCCCTGAGTATGCACACCATGACCCAGTTTATTATTATTATGCAGATAGCTCTACTCTGCAGGATCTCTGGTGGCCACCATGAGTATGGCTTCCCATAGCAGTAATTGGGGCCATGACATACAGGCACAGTAAGAAAAGAAACTGGTGATTATTTTTTTCACCAGCAAGGTTATGCAGTGCCTGAGACCACATTGTAAAGACGACTAGGTCAAAGATAAATATGAGTATTCAACAAGATGGACTGCACTCAGTGGGGGATGCTGCATTATTTAAAGGATAACTTGTACCAAAGATAATGATTTGTTTAAGATTGGAAACAATGCTGTGTAATGGTCTGATCTGGAATTATTCACAAATTATTCACAAAACAGACCTTGGATATAATCATTAATAGAAGCGGTGGACTTTAACCACTTGACCACTGGGCACTTAAACTCCCTTCCTAACCAGACAAATTTTCAGCTTTCAATACTCTCACATTTTGAATGACAATTACTCACTCATGCAACATTGTACCCATATGAAATTTTCATCCTTTTTTTCCCACAAAAAGAGCCTTCTTTTGGTGGTATTTAATCACCATTGGGGTGTTTATTTTTGAGCAATAAATGGAAAAATACTGAAAATTTTGTAAAAAAATGCATTTTTCTTTATGCCCAATATGCCCAATATGCAGGGAGCACCATCAGGCGTTCTAAGGACATAAATTACACATATCATTTTCTGACTACCTCTTGCACTTTTGAAGGTCCTGGAGCACCAGGGCAATGGAAACGCCCAAAAAATGACCCTATTTTGGAAAGTAAACACCCCAATGTATATTCTAGGAGGCATAATGAGTCTTTTCAACGGTTCATTTTTTCCACAAGTTTTTGGAAAATGTGGAAAGAAAATGAAAATGCATTTTTTTTTTTACACAAGGTTGTCCATTTATACAATATTTCTAACACACAGCATGTACCCAGCAAAAATGACACCCTAAAATATATTCTGCTACTTGTCCCGAGTATGGCGATACCACATGAGTGACACTTTTACACAGCCTGGCCACATACAGAGGCCCAACATGCAGGGTGCACCATCAGGCGTTCTAGGGGCATACATTTCAAATCCAATTTGACTACCTATTACATTATTGTGAGGCACTGTGGTGGCACTGATGGGCGCTGTAGTGGCACTGATGGGTGCTGTAGCGGGATGGATGTGCCATTGATGAGAACTGATGTGGTATGGATGAACATGAATGTGGCATAAATGAGCACGAATGGGGGTGAATAAGCCATAGATGGGGATGACTACGCACGGATGGATGGGTGAGCACGGATGCATTGGGGAGTACGGATGGATGGCTGAGCATGGATGGATGGCTGAGCACGGATGGATGGGGGAGCATGGATGGATGGCGGAGCACGGATGGATGGCGGAGCATAGATGCATGGGTGAACACGGATGAGGCTGGATGGGTAAGCACGGCTGGATTGGTGAGCATGGATGAGGCTGCATGGGTGAGCATGACTGGATTGGTGAGCACAGATGCATGGGTGAGCATAGATGCATGGGTGAGCATAGATGGATGGCGGAGCATGGATGCATTTGTGAGCATGCATGCATGGGTGAGCACAGATGGATGGCAGAGCGTGGATGCATGGCTGAGCATGGATGCATGGGTGAACATGAATGCATGGGTGAGCACGAATGCAAGGGTGAGCACGGATGGATGGCGGAGCACGGATGCATGGGTCAACACGGATACATGGGTGAACACGGATGAGGCTGGATGGGTGAGCACGGATGAGGCTGCATGGGTGAGCATGATTAGATTGGTGAGCACGGATGCATGGGTGAGCATGGGTGGATGGGTGAGCACGGATGCATGGGTGATGGATGAGTGAGCACAGATGGGTGAGCATGGATGCATGGGTGACAGATGCGTGAGCACGGATGCATGGGTGACAGATGCGTGAGCATGGATGCATGGGTGACAGATGCGTGAGCACGGATGGGTGAGCATGGGTGATGGATGAGTGAGCACGGGTGCATGAGTGACGGGTGAGTATGGATGGGTGAGCATGGATGGGTGGGCATGGATGCATGGGTGATGGATGGGTGAGCACAGATGCATGGGCGACAGAAGAGTGAGCACGGATGGGTGAGCACGGACGCATGGGTGATGGATGAGTGAGCACGGATGGGTGAGCACGGACGCATGGGCGATAAATGAGTGAGCACGGATGCATAGGTGACGGATGGGTGAGCATGGACGCATGGGTGAGCACGGATGCATGGGTGATGGATGGGTGAGCACAGATGCATGGGTGAGCATGGATGGGTGAGCACGGACGCATGGGTGACGGATGGGTGAGCACGGATGGGCGATCACGGATGCATGGGTGACGGATGAGTGAGCACTGATGGGTGAGAATGGACGCATGGGTGAGCACAGATGCATGGGTGACGGATGGGTGGGCATGGATGGGTGAGCACGGATGCATGGGTGATGGATGGGTGAGCACGAATGGGTGAGCACGGATGCATGGGTGACGGATGTGTGAGCACGGATGGGTGAGCACGGACGCATGGGTGACGGATGGGTGAGCACGGATGCATGGGTGACGGATGGGTGAGCACGGACGCATGGGTGACGGATGGGTGAGCATGGATGCATGGGTGACGGATGGGTGACGGATGGGTCATGGGTGGGCATGGATGGGTGGGCATGGATTCATGGGTGATGGATGGATGAGCATGGGTCATGGGTGGGCATGGATTTATGGGTGACTGATGGGTGGACACAGATGGGTGGGCATGGATGAGGGCGTGGGCATGGGTGAAGCTGGATGGGGGTCCCTGCCTGGCACATAGCGGTGCTGTGGGCACTTCAAATCCTGCCCATCTCCTCTCTCCCCCCTCTCCCCCCTCTCCTGTCACACTGCACCGATCGGTGCGGAGAGGGGAGAGACAAGCCGGCACTTCCGTCGGCTTGTTTACATGTGATGCTCCGTCATTTGACGGAGCGATCACGTGGTAAACGGCCGCTCCAAGCGGCCATTTACCGTGATTCGTGATGCGCCGGGTCTCATAGACCCGACGGTCACGGATGCTGCCAGGTGCGCGCCCCAGGGGGCGCGCGGGAGCGCGATTCTGGGAGGACGTGTTATAACATCCTCCCAGAACAATGAGTGCCACTTGCGGCAAGTATTTAAAGCAGAAATCCAGCCAGATATAAAATATATACAGCAATGCAGCTCTAATAATTAATACATTAAATTGTGTTTTCAATATATGCAATATAAGTACCAGTATTTGACTCATCAGCCTTGTGAAAGCTCTGTTAAGGAGAATGGAAGAGAAAAGAAACCACAAAAAGAACCAACCTAATCATGTGCTGACAAGGAACATGCTGATAGTAGAGGAAATTGGAGTGGTAGAGAGATAAGCTCATCACTGTACTGCTCCTCCAGGTACAATGATAGCTAATGCTCAGAGGAAGTGAGTTGAATGATGGTGTCCCCCAGACTGAGGACATCTAGAGACATAAAATAAGTACAGTGGAAATCTCTGTATTAAGGCCTCATACACACGGGCGTATGCAAAAAAATAAACAAAACGCCGGGCCCGACGTCAGGGAAAAATCAGTTTTTTTCTGCGTTTTGCATTGACGTCAACCGCGCTAGCTTTTTGCTGCGTTTTTATGCTCTATTCAAAATCAATGATTCCCTACGGGAGTCCATTGATTTGAATGGAAGTCGCTCCAGAAGTCGGATCATGATGATCCGACTTGCGGCACGACTTGTGTGCTAAGGATCTTGAAGGGGAATCCCCGCAAAAAATTTGCGTGGGCTTCTCCCCCAAGAGCATACCGGGCTCTTCGATCTGGCATGGATTTTAAGAGGAACCCCCACGCTGAAAAAAACGGCGTAGGGTTCCCCCCCAAAATCCATACCAGACCCTTATCCAAGCACACAGCCTGGCAAGCCAGGAAAGGGGGTGGGGACGGGCGAGCACCCCCCTCCTGGACCATACCAGGCCGCATGCCCTCAACATGGGGAGTATGGGTGCTTTGGGGCAGGGGGGCTCTGCACCCCCCATCCCAAAGCACCTTGTCCCCATGTTGATGGGGACAAGAGCCTCTTCCCGACAACCCTGGCCGTTGGTTGTCAGGGTCTGCGGGCGGGGGCTTATCGGAATATGGAAGCTCCCTTCAATAAGGGGGACCCCAGATACCGGCCCCCCACCCTATATGAATGAGTATGGGGTACATCATACCCCTACCCATTTACCTGCAGAAAAGTGTACAAAAAACACACTACACAGCTTTTTAAAATATTTTATTAAATCAGCTCCGGCGTCTTCTCCCCTCTCTTCTCCCTCGTCTTCTTTCTTTGGCTCTTTTGCGGGGTGTTCTGACGGGTCTTCTGCAGAGTCCCCATGCCAGTATAAGGCAATCATGCAGCACGGACCCGGCATTCGAGTGGAATAGAGCGACGAGTCAACATCTCCAGAAGGGAAGAAGGAGAAGAAGAAGAAGAGGAAGGAGAAGCTTGCCGAGGAGACAGCGGCAAAAGAGCAGAAGACAGAAGATGCATCAGAAGACAGAAACTCCGCAGAAGATCCCTCAGAAGACAGAAGACCCCGCAAAAGAGCCAAACAAAGAAGACGAGGGAGAAGAGAGGGGAGAAGATGCCAGACCTGATTTAATAAAATATTTTAAAAAACTGTGCAGTGTGTTTTTTGTACACTTTTTTTGCAGGTAAATGGGTAGGGGTACGATGTACCCCATACTCATTTACATAGGGTGGGGGGCGGTATCTGGGGGCCCCCTTATTAAAGAGGGCTTCCAGATTCTGATAAGCCCCGCCCGCAGACCCCGACAACCAACGGCCAGGGTTGTCGGGAAGAGGCTCTTGTCCCCATCAACATGGGGACAAGGTGCTTTCAGGTGGCGGGCGAAGAGCCCCCCCTGCCCCAAAGCACCCATGCTCCCCATGTTGAGGGCATGTGGCCTGGTATGGTCCAGGAGGGGGGGCGCTCGCTAGTCCCCACCCCCTTTCCAGGCCTGCCAGACTTATTTTTGCCTGAATTCGGACCTGAAACAGAGACAAAGATGCACAGGACCCTTTTCCAGTGCAGACCGGGGCCGCCCCGGAAGTGTGTAAACTGGCTTCATTGAGAGCCGGGAAGACTCTCCTGTCATATGAGTTGGATGCGGAGAAACCCACATACAATTTGCATAAGTGTGAACCCAGCCTAAAGGTTACTTTTATCTTTTAATGATCTATTCCTTTTCAAATTGCTATTTTTCGCTGGAGGTTCATTCATTTCACAACAACAGAACAATATGTTTTACTTTCTGTGCTAATTTCCGTATCCCCCATTTTTTAGAGATGAACCAATGTGGACATGTTTAAAGTACAGTCTGCGTGAAAATCATGGCTCCCTCTCTGGTTACAGGAGACATGAGCATAGTCACCTAGAGACAGGAAGTGAAAAAAAGGAAAAACATATCTAAGGACTGGTTTAGAATTATATTATTGTTTTTGAGTTTAGTTATGCTTTACCCTATTGCTATGTTTTTGGTTTGGGGGAGAAAAGTCACACAAAAACATGTATAAAACTCCCACGTGGGGGTTAGACACAGGACCACAGTTGCAAGGCAAGATCATCAACTAATTAACCAATTTGTTGCATACTGTATATTGTGTTCTGCATAGGGTATGCATAGCCTAGCAATAAGGGTCATTTATAAAACTAGCACAGGCTGAACTGGAAAAGTTATCTGCTTTTTTTTTTTTTCATTGAACTGCAATTTTTCCTAGCGTGAACACTAATTTTATAAAGCACAATTCTACTCTCTGCAAAAAAAGTTAAATGATTGGCAAATTGTCTTCAGTAAAGCACAGAAACTGCCTGATTTTCCGCCTGCACTAATTTCAAAATTGTTTGCTATTGTTTTCCAATTGTTTCCTCAAGTACCACTAACTGGTTATGTTTGCAGCTCTCAATTTAGCAAAAGAACAGTGATTTTCTCTTGGAATGTTTATGTAATTGCTCTAGTAAATCTGAACTGTTAGAGTTAATTAAGGACAAGTTTTAGTAAACACTGCCTTTTCCCTTAGAGATTTATTGCACATTAACATGATCCACCATGTTTATTTAATAAGATAGTGAAAAGGGCAATGATGATTGGCAAAGTGTACTAAAACAACCTAAGATTTTACATTTTATTAGTCTAGAACAGGGAGAAAAATTAAGGATAATCAAATAATGTTTTTTGTAGTTTTCTGTACCTGCAGCTTGATGTCTGCTTAAAGGGTAATTCCACTTTTGTGAGGAAAAAAAAAGCAAATAAAAAATATATATAGCATATGCAATTGCGACTCAAGTCATATTGTAATTGAGTGTTATTAAAAATTACCTTTCCTTTTCAGTCTCATCTGCAATGTTCTGTAAAATGCAATGCAATATGGCTACCTGGAGGTTTTTTGTACATAGAATGTGTATAAAACGCCCACCGCAAACATAATTTCCTGCTTGCGTGATTGGTTCACTAATTTTCCCAAAAGTCTACACAAGATATAAGATACAAGTCAGATTTCAAGCATTAAAATGTAATTTTTGGTGAGATACTCCCAATAGGAAATCACGTCCAAAGGGGTGAGATACTCCCAATAGGAAATTACGTCCAAAGGAATGCAGACTCTGCAATTTTCCTCATCAGAGCCCTGCAGGTGCAGCAGCTGATTGAAAATTATGAAACCATTCCCATACAGATTCACTTAACACATGGATAAAGACAGACACACAGGGATTTCTTTAGAATAACAAAAGGTAGGAATCTACAACAAAGTTTGTTAAAAGCCTTGTAATGTACATGGATCACCCAGAGGGGAATGTTTTTTTTTCTCAACAAAAGTGGAGTTACCCTTTAATTATTTAAACCAGTTATTCTAAATTCTGCATTATTTTTTCTTAACGGAAACGTATAGACTTTCCATGTATTTTGTTTTATAAACACATATAGAACAGATTTGCTTGATGTAAGTAATCTTATTTAACCACTTCTTGACCACGTTGCGTACATATACTACAGCAGTGTGGCACGATAGCGCAAATCGCCATTTATAAATGGCAATTCGTGCATGCACGAGTAGCGGGCGGGAGCACACCGCCGCTGACGCACTCTCGTGCCCGCCACGCACTCCCTGAGTGTGGCTGCAGGTCGGGCGGACTCAATATCCACCGGCAACCTGCGATCGCCTGTAAGAGAGGGAGAATGGAGAACCGCTGATGTAAACACGGCGGTTCTCCGTTCTCACAGGCGGCATGACAGAGATGTACTGATCCCTGTACTCGGGTTCAGTTAGATCTGTCATGCCCCTGCCAACCCAGCCCCCACATAGTTAGGGAACACAGTTAATCCCTTGATTGTCCCCTGCAGGTTAACCCCTTCACTGCTAATGACATTTACACAGTAATCAGTGGCTATTTAAATTTCTGATCGCTGTATAAATGTCATTGGTCCCAAAAATGTGTCAAAAATGTCCAATATGTCCGCCGCAGTATCGCAGTCCTAAAAAAATTGCAGATCACCCCATTACTAGTAAAAAATAAATAAATAAATAAAAACACCATAAGTTAATTCTCATGGTTTGTAAATGTGGCAACTTTTGCGCAAACCAATCAATATATGCCTATTGCGATATTATTTACCACAAATATGTAGAAGAATATATATCGGCCAAAACTGATGAATACATTTGTTTTTTTTTATTTTTTTTTTGGATATGTATTATAGCAAAAAGTGAAAAAATAGTTTTTTTTTTTCAAAATTGTCGCTCTTTTTTTGTTTATAGCGGTGATCAGAAGTGATGTAGAGGTGATCAAATACCACCAAAAAGAAAGCTCAATTTGTAGGAAAAAAATATGTCAATTTTGTTTGGGTACAAGGTCGCACGATCGCACAATTTTCAGTTAAAGCAACGCAGTGCCGAATTGCAAAAAGTGATCTGGCCATTAAGGGGCCAAATCCTCCAGGGCTGAAGTGACTAAGTATCTTAAAGTTCTTTAACATTGCTATGGATAGGTTAGAATTATATATTTACATAGAATCAGCAATATTCAATCATTTACTAATAAACCTGGCTCACATGTTTTGGTTCTGTGCTTCCTTCCGTAGCTTCTGGACAACAATAGCAAGACTGATAGTGGAAGTCACGGGAGTTCTCAATGAATTACGAGCTGAACAAGCCTTACTAAACATTAATTTAGATATATTCCCACCTTCCTGTCGCACGATAGTGATGCGCATTTTATATGCAAATATAAAACACAAAATCCAGCGCCACACCATGCGCATCAATAAAGTGCAAATAAATGTCCATATAAGTCCATGGAAAATAAATAGTACATCAATCCTCACTCTTAAGTGACAAAAGTGAATAAAGTGACATTAGTGCTCTTCAGTACTTCATATACTTGGTGAGAACAAGTGCAAAACAAAGTGCCAGGTGCCAGGACCCCTCTTGTGTCCCCACTCACCACAGGATGTGGACCTACTGCTTTGCAGTCAGCAGGTCAGCAGAGCGGAGGATTGGTAAAGGTAGTTCCTAGATCAGGCACTGGAGCGGGTGGATGAAAAGGCACTTCCAAGCGCATCAATCTTTGATCAAATACCAGCAAAGGAAAGCTATCCGAGGAGATGGCTTGGGGCGACTTTTTGCATTCCAATGTTTTCATTGTCAGAGTTTTCCACTCCGACAATGAAAACATTGCATTCAGCCACCCCAGCAGTCAGTGCAGGTCCAAGCCAAATGCAGTGTACACCCCTCCACGATCCACAGCGTGTCATCACAGCAGGACAAGCTGTGGTGTTGACAAGCGGAGAGAAACTCACCTCCCGCAGAGTGAGACACAACCATCGGGTTTGAAACCATTGGGTCTGCTTCGCAAGGCAGGTGGAATCCACCCTCCCTTCCCCCTTGGACGGCACATGGTGACCCCTCCGATCTCTCCCTGACAGGTACCCGCCCACAGGATCAGTGAGTGGCGGCTTTGTTTTCACTTTGTGACAGGGTGCCTGACATGGCGGGGTTAGTGCTGATGTTGACACTGATAGCTTCATAGGAGCACAGCTCATTATTTATCTGTGTTAATGTTTTAACCCCAATTTAACTTCCACCATTTTCACCCATATTTGGACTTTTTTTTACATCAGGCTTTTTGGTAATTGATGATCTTATCGTTTCCATTGTTTTTAACTGTTACTTATGAAAATAAATGTGACCATTTTTTCTAATGATGAAGCCTCACTGTGTCCTTGGATAATCCTTAGCGCTTGATTATTGCTGAATTTCAGGTTCCCTCCCCCAGGGGTTAATACAGAGCAGCAGGGATTATCAGAGGCAATAAACCAACTAACTCAATTGTCTCAGTAGATTCTACAATTTTGCAAGGAAAGCGCCAGATTTTTATGCTATCTACATGGGAAGGTAAGCACTACACCATAATTTCCTTGGAGCACAGGCCGAAATTGGCCAAACAGTGGGGCCTGATCCCGATCGAAGAACAACCCGCCACCAGGGGAAAATCACCCTCTAGAGCTGACCAGATCTGGAAAACAGTCCCCGGGTGACACAAATACCAGCTATCATACCCTGCTGGGTTCTGGGACACATAAAAGAAGCATTCAGTGGGAAACCTGCAGCTCAAGTGAGCATTACCCCCACATGATGGTGCAGCGTGCATTGTGTTACAAAACTGTTTTCTTATTCTTCATTGTTACACGTTTTAACGTTATCTTAACTTTTCATATCTTCACCACTGACACCATGGAAATGAAAAATCCACCGGGAGGAGCATCCACTATGAGGACACTGCCGACATGAACCCAAAGGCCACAGAAATATCAGCACACATGCCTATTCTCAGGTACGAAACGATTCCCCTATGATCATCTTTCTCTCACCGCATACCAACACCCCATCTTCAACACATAAATGGCTCTTAGAATTGTATCTTTAAATGCCCATGGACTCAATAGCCCACACAAAAGGAAGGCTATGTGGAATGAGGCGCTACAACTTCAGGGGCACATAATCTGCATTCAAGAGACGCATTTCCACGTTCAAAACCCCCTAAAATGCTCACATAGAAAATATCCCTATGTTTTTACAGCAAATGTGGACATTAATCGCCATTGCCAGCTTAGTGGCATTCACACTTCACTAATCAGTTCTGGACCCCCAAGGGAGATTCATATTGGTCTGTTCACATTAATAACATTACCTATACATTGGCAAATATATACTCTCCTAACATCCATCAGCCAACTTTTTTAAGGAAAGTCATGAAAAAAATTAAGAAAATCAAGCGAGGACATCTGCTCTTGTGCGGTGATTTCAACGCAGTAGTGGATAATCATTTAGACACTACTACTAAAACTCCATCACGAGTCAGTCTACAAAAGTTCCTACATGAAAAAGACCTTTTTGACATTTGGCGATGCTTGAATCCTACTGAAAAGGATAATACATACTATTTGGCTCCGCACAAAATGTACTCACGTATAGATTTAATTTTAGTAGACTTGCAACTTCTCACAAAAGTCACCACAGCCAAAATCCATTCTATACTGTGGTCAGACCATGCTCCAGTAAGGATTGAGATTACAGATCCAAATAGCCCAAAAATGTACTTATGGTGAAACAATGTAAGCCTCTTCTCCAGGTCTCCAGTTGGAGAGGACCTCAAAAAAAAAAATTAAGGAATTCTTTGACATGAATATCACGCCAGAAGTTACATCCTCATCAGTTATGTGTGCACTCAAAGCATACACTAGGGGTCTCCTGATCCAGATGGCGGCCAGGGAGAAGAGACAAAATAACTAAACTATGTCTAACTTATTAACTGCTATAAAACAGCTAGAGTCTCAACATAAATCATCCTTGGCAGAAGATGAACTAAATAAACAAAACCATTATAGGCAACAACTAAAATCCATGCTACAAACAGATTATGCTAAAACATTGAAAAAAATTAAGTTTCTGCATTATTCGCAAGATAACAAGGCAGGTGCCTTTTTGGCCAATTACCTTAGACATAGACAGACTAAAACTAAACTTGCATGTATTGAGGATCCTCAAACGCATGACAAGGTATTCCAACCCCATCATATAGAAAAAGTATTTAAGAAATACTATGAAGCACTCTACAACTTAAGCGCAGACACCACAACCCCCTAACCGACAGAACCATTGAATGCAAAATTCTTAGATAGACTTTCCTTACCGTCTGTTTCCAAGGATGATTTAGAATATCTCAACTCCAAATTTACAGAGAAGGAGATCCTGGCTGTTATAAAATCTCTACCCAACAGTAAATTACCTGGGGCGGATGGATTTACCACAGAATATTACAAGATGTACAAAGAGGAATTGGTTCGTCATTTGACTAACCTTTTTAATGCTGCCGCCTTAGAATCCGAATTACCCCCAGATATGCAATTAGCCACTATAATAACACTCTTAAAACCAGAAAAGGCCCCAGATTATCCCCCAAACTTCCGTCCAATATCCTTACTTAATACGGATTTAAAAATTTACGCTAAATTAATAGCCAATAGGCTGGGCAAGATTACCCCTAAATTAATAAAGGCTGACCAGGTTGGATTCGTACAGGGCAGGCAGGCACCAGATGATACACATCGCATGCTTAGCCTCATCCGCCTGGCTGAGTCCAGGGGGCTGTTATCAGTTTTCTTAACCTTAGATGCCGAGAAGGCCTTTGACAGGGTACACTGGGGTTATCTCCAAGGCACCCTCTGCAAATTCGGCATTCAGGGTTTCGCATTCTCAGAAATATTGGAACTTTATTCTTCCCCCTCTGCAAATATATTTACATCCAATGCAGTATCCATCACCTTCAAAATAACGAACTGCATGAGGCAAGGTCTCCCCTGATATTTACACTAATTATGGAGCCCCTGGCGGAGGCCATTAGATCCCATCGAGACATAAAGGGAATCACCATAGCTGGACAACAACACAAAATCGGCCTATTTGCCAACGATGTGTGGTCTTAACATTAACGCACCCAAAAACATCATTAACCACCCTAAATAAGATATTAGAAGAGTTTAGCCATAATTCTTACTATAAATTAAACACATCCAAATCCATTATAGTGCCCTTAAATATCATCAAACAGGCCCTGCACCAAATTCCCCTACTCATGGACCCATGGCTGACTATCATACTTCCTGACCTTCCCAACAAAACATTTATATTCAACTAACTTCCTCCCGCTTATACATACTATATCTCAACACTTCACAATAAAATTTGAACTCAACTGGTTGGGAAGAATAGCGGCCTACAAAATGATGGTACTTCTGAAGATCTTATATATTTTTAGGACTATCCCGTTGACTCTACCTAAAAACTTTTTCAATAAAATTAATAATGAGGTGAACAAATTAATTTGGCAAGGAAAAGCATCTAAGATCCCACACCACATATTAATAAAATATAAAACTGAGGGAGGTGCAGGTCTTCCAGACCTAGAAAAATATCATATTGCAACATTGCTAGACCAAATACATGCTTGGTTTGATGGGCCCTCTGAACGACACTAGGTAATAATAGAAAAATATTTAATTGGTAATAAGGACCTTCCTTCATTACTGATGGCATACAGAACTGGCTTAGCAGTAAATGTTCCTCATATCCCCACTATCCAAGCATCAGTCTACGCGTGGAATCAACTCCACATTACCGACAAAAAATTCAATATTACTAAATTACCAACCCAAATGTCCATATTAAGACTAGTGTTGAGCGAACCCGGACTGTAACGTTCGGGTCCGTACCGAACTTTCGGGTGTCCGTGGCACGGACCCGGACCCGGACATTTCAAAAATCGTTCGGGTTCGGTCCGGGGTTCTGCTATTTTACTCCACGTGTTGAGAAGCTGCAGGGCAGCCAATCAACAAGTGTTTCACTGGTTTGCCCTTAGAAGCCATAACAGCCATGCCTACTAATGGCATGGCTGTGATTGGCCAGTGCATCATGTGACCCAGCCTCTTTATAAGCTGGAGTCACAGTGCTGCAGTCACATGCTCCTTGGGTTAGTGTAGGGAAAGGTAGCTGACTGCGTGAGGGACAGATTTGAGACATTTTAAGACCTGATCCTGCATCCTGAGATAGATTACTTTACTACTGCTGTCTGTGCTGTTGCTCTGAGGACAGATAGCAGAAATTAGAGATTTCACATACCGCTGCTTTGAGTTGCAGATCAAACTCTGCTTAAAACAACGATCGCTACGATCGTGCTCAACGATTAGATTGTTGGGGGAATTTGAGAT
>BLSH010123562.1:819295-843616 GCA_018402905.1 Glandirana rugosa | reverse complement strand
TACTTTGATTTTTTTATATATACACAATATCTCACAAAAGTGAGTACACCCCTCACATTTTTGTATATATATATTTTTTTAGTTTCATGTTATATTGAGCACTATATAAGCTCTAACGAGATCATCTAAAACATTAGAGTGGCAGGGAGCAAATGGACAGTGAAAATAAGTAGCCAGTCTCTTTGCTCCCTGTGGCAAGGGGCAGATTTACATTACTTATATGCAATTGTTTCAGACCCCACCAGTGTTATGTGATTTGGCCTGCATTTAATGGTCAAGTCTGAAGCAGCTTTATTTGATGTAACACCAGCTATATTGAATATGTGTTAAGTATACCTACTAATGCTATTTCATTTCTCCAAGATATATATGTGAGATACCTGTGCATTGTGTGCACAACTATGTGAATAAAAAAATATGTGATTAAAAAAAAAATCAACACCGTCATGTCTAGAGGTCTTTAAAGAGTGTAGGCCTACAGAGATATCAAAGCCAAAATCTGCAGACATGATGATGAAATTCTAATGCAGAGAGCTGGAAAAGTCTTCCACATCTTAAAGAGATTTGGTCACTAATGCAAATGTGGGCCAAATTGCTACAGGTGCTGTTATGGCCAAATTGCTTGCCAATCTTAAAGGCCAACCCTTGACAATAGTCACTAATCTCTATCCCCACAAATTCCTATTAAAATGCACAGGGGCCAGAAGAGGCAAGCAGGTTTTGGCAGAAGGTGCTGAAGGGTTGCCTGTCAGAACACCCTGAGATACGACCATGACAGGAAAGTTTGGGAAGCTACAGCAGGGATGTTCAGGTACCCCCATGTGTTTTTCCTTAACCTCCCTAGTGACAGAGACTCTTCTGCATAATTTATTTTTTATGTTTTTTTTTTCCAATAAAAGTTTACCTGTACTAAAATGTTCACTTAAAATATGTTCACAGGAAACACTTCCCTTAAAAAATTATGCTGTATGATTCCTCCAGTGCTGGTCATATGACCAAAACGTGGTTACATGATTTACATGAGAAAAACAGGCATGGGCACATTTACACATACCTTAGTGTGGTTCAATAAATATTTAAACCAGCACATAATATACATGCATTGCCAATTGCCAAAGGTAACATACAGAAAGTTGCATATGTACATCAATATGAAATTAGAAGTTAAAGGACAAGATCACCTTAGGGAACATGTTACATGTTCCACCCGTTTTTAGGGTGGAACATATAGCATGTTCCCACTGCTGCAGCCTCTCCCTGATCCGCCATCTCTAGTGACAGTGAGCCAGGGACCTTCCCCCATAACTCAATGTCACAATTTAAGAAAAAACATGCTCTGTCCACCCAGGCACATCATTCATTCACAGAGTTCTGTGAATGGGAGAACTACAAATACCAATAGCCTTTGCGGCTGATGGCTTGTAGTTTTCAATGAACTGCACAAGCACTGGTGATGAGCGCTCTAGACAGAAAATTAGTGCTTCCTGTCAGTGTGTAACTGTCTGCTCCTATGAGGTACAATCTGCAGGTACCCTGCATTGCGCTCGCAATCTTCTGAATGTGGGTTCAATGCTTTCTAGGCTTCTAATAAAAAAATAATAAATGCATATTTTTTTTACTTTCAAAATTGTTTTTTTTTTTTCAAGGTGAGCTTTTCCTTTAACTGGTTCCCCACCGCGCGCCGTCTTTTCACGGCGGCAGTGGGGGAGCCCTGCGCGAATCGCCATAAATAAGCGGCGATCTGCATTTGGCCACCAGGGGGGAGTGTGCCCGTGGCTCGGGCGGACCCGATGTCCGCCGGCGAGCCGCAATGAGCGGCCACAGGGAAAGAACGGGGAACTGCTGATGTAAACACGGCGGTTCCCCACTCTGTCAGTGGGGCATGAGAGATCTACTGATCCCTGTCACTGGGATCAGTTAGATCTCTCATGCCCATGGTAGCCCAACCCCCCCACAGTAAGAACACACCCAGGGAACACGATTAACCCCTAGCTCTCCCCCTGCAGGTTAACCCCTTCACTGCCAATGACATTTATACAGTAATCAGCGGACATTTAAATTTCTGATCGCTGAATAAATGTCATTGGTCCCAAAAAAGTGTCAAAAATGTTCCGACATGTCTGCCCAATATCGCATTACCGCTAAAAATCGCAGATCACCGCCATTACTAGTAAAAAAAAAAAAAAATAAATAAAAACCCCAGAAATGAATTCTCACCATCCGTAAACGCGGCCACTTTTGCGCAAACCAATCAATAAACGGCGATTGCAATTTTTTTTATCGCAAATATGAGGAATTATATAAATCGGCCAAAAACGGTGAAAAAAAATGTTTTTTTATATATTTTTTTGGGATTTGAATTTTAGCAAAAAGTAGGAAATTTGGGTTTTTTTGCAAAATAGTCGCTCTTCTTTTGTTTATAGCGGCGATCAGAAATGACGCAGAGGCGATCAAATACCACCAAAAGAAAACTCTATTTGTGGGAAAAAAGGACGTAAATTTTGTTTGGGTACAACGCCGCACAACCGCGCAATTGTCAGTTAAAGCGACGCAGCGCCAAATCGCAAAAAGTGCTCTGGTCCTAAAGTGGGAAATTCTTCCGGGGCTGAAGTGGTTAAACAACAAGCCTAAATTATTTTTGTAATTATGAATAATAAAACAAAACACAATCCATCCACAAATAAAAAAATCTCCCAAAATACAGAAACACTGTAATGACTTTTAACTCTGCCTATGGTTGGTTTTCTAAGGGCTGGTTCACACCAGGAATAGCACAGGGGCGTGCTATGCAATTCACATGCAGTTCTGTGTAGTGCAATTTTAGCCCATTCACTACTTGCACTACTTTTGGAAATTCACTGAAACCGGATTGCATGGTACTTCTGTACTTCGGTGTAGGCAAACACATTGCATTTGGGACCTGAATTTGAGAGGTGTCATTAACACTCACTGCAGATCACAACTGCAGTGTGTTTTAAACGTGGTGTTGGAAACATGTGCGGAACACGGCTTTCCTGCACCACATTTTAGTGTGACCTGGCCCTAAACTAGTAGCCCCGTCAGAATTCCAGCATAAGGAGCAAGCTTATACAATATAAAATATGTACAATCTTTTCCATTGTAAGCTGCACTAGTGCTTGGTGTGATAATTATAAATTATTTCCCAGTTGATGTGCAGAATAGGTGTGCAGTTGGGGTAGGATTGTTTTGCTGAATGATAAAAGAGTATTATATTTTAATTGCTAGTTTTTGGTACATTACATTTTCTTTCTAAATAAGCATTGAAACACAAAATAGATAAAGAGCTCTTCACATTGCTTATCTATAACTTCATTTTGTGTTTTGCCTGCAGTTCTCCTTTAACTCTCTGCCTGACTTGTTCTTTCTGGCTCTTTGGTCTATGTGCATAAATAAATATTTCCAGGCCTTTGAAGTATCTGCGCAATAAATCGCCTCCTAGCACCTGTCAGGCTAAAAACACCTGCAATAAACCAGTTCATAAGATATAAGGCGTGAAATATCAGCATTAATAAAATGCACTCTTACCCATTGACTTGACATATACTAAATTATACCCTATGTCTAGCTTTATCAGCCCTCCCAATCATAAACAGAATGTGAAATAAATCTTTGATCATAGAATCGGCCAAGTTAGTGCACTGATAAAAATCATCTTATATAGACGGTCAGAAAGGATATCCTGTGGTCTTATTCATGTTTTTTTTTTTTTTTTATTGTGTTTATTTTTTATATGTGTCACGCTCTTGGCCAGTGTTAAAAAAAAATCATGACTGCAAATCTGTTGACAAATGTTTACCATAGAAAGGTTGGATGGAGTGATAGCAAAATGTGACTGTAAATAAAATATGGGGCCGTTATATCCTATTGCACTCTGTGCACCATACATACAGTAAATAAAATATGCAACTAGATAGAAATAAGTGCAGTCTGGCTATACACAGTCCAATGTTTTTCTAATAATAAACCAATCTATCTGAGCATATCTTGTAATAACTGGTCATATAGAAGTTAGTAAGTGACTCATAACAGGCAGATGTTGCCAAGGAAAGTGCACATTATCATGCTGTAAAATATCAAATTAAGTTAATTCTTTAGAAAATGCTTGGGACAGATTTTTGCTTATGTTTGAAAATTTGAGCATTAGAAAGTGAAATTGTTGACTATAGCACAAAAGTGGAGCTGAACTCAGATAGTGAAGGTTTGCTATGTCAATGGAAACATTTCTAAATGTTAGTTGTGCCTAAGCAGTACCCTAAAAAAACATTCCTTTTGTCTGGAATTCCTCCTAAAAAATAGCATGAAAAATAATGGATTTCCTGACATTCCTGTGTCTACAGACTTATAGTTGTATATCTGCATTGTGAGATCTCGGGCACTGTTGCCTCTGACTATTAAGCCTCGTACACAGGGTTCAGCGGTCGTACGACCGAACGGACCAAATCGTATGTTAGCTGTTGTATCTAGCATACTGACATGCACTACACGAGCGTGCATTAAGCTGAACGTAGTGATGTGTTATGAACGTATAAAGAGAAAGTTCAGGTGCATGTAATTTGTGTCTGGCCGTTTCTGACTTCTGAGCATGCGTGTTTTGCACAATACAACTTGTTGGACCTACTTCTCTGTACACACGATACAACGGTTGTAAGACCGCTTGTTGGTACTACCAAGTTTTCTAGTTTGCTCATACAACTTCTGTAGTACGACCCTCGTATGTTGGCTGTTCTAATCGCGTGTACAAACGATCGATTTCGCATACAACTGTCGTTCGTACGACCTGTTGTATACGACCGTCGAACCGTGTGTACAAGGCTTTCGGCTCCTTTCACACTGAGGCGCTTTAAAGACGCTATTTGGCTAAAAATAGCATCTGTAAAGTGCCTCAAAAATGCCCCCCAATCCACCACAATGTGAAAGCCCTGAGTGCTTTCACGCTGGGGCGGTGCGCTTGCAGGACGTTACAAAAAGTCCTGCAAGCAGCATCTTTGGGGCGACGAGGGGAGCTGTGTATATACCGCTCCTCTACCGCCCCTGCCATTGAAATGAATGGCAAGCGCTTCCGAATCGGCTGTGCACCGCCTCAGTAGCGCATAGCGCCAGCACTTTTAACCCCGTTTTAACCCCTTGTGGGGGGTTAAAAGCGCCTCGCTCCCGCCTGCATAGCGGAGCCATGTCGCTGGTAAAACTCTGCTAAAACTAGCGGGGTTTTATCGTGACCGCGGCTAAGCCTGCAGTGTGAAAGTATTCTTAGTCTTAGGGGATATGAGTTGAGATGTGGTGACATCACTACGATGCTGCTAATCTCCATATTATGCTGCTCACAGTTCTCCTTGTAGGGGACTGTGATACGGGGAAGCAAAAGCCTGCCTCTACCAGGATGGCTGCGTCCACACAGAGACACAGTGCAGAGCAGGGCATGATAATTCAGAAATATGGGAAATACTGGTGGCTAGAACTTTGAGATCTGCTTGCCTTATTTTTAAGCACAACTCCCAGAATTCAGTTCCTCTCTAATTCACAATCCTTATGCAATTTTCCACTGAAGGTTAGAAAAAAATCTAAAACTGGGTACACACATGCTTTTTATTTTTCATTAACCCAGCGGATTGAATGAAAAAAGCTGAC
The DNA here is from genome assembly GCA_018402905.1 of Glandirana rugosa. Classification (NCBI taxonomy): domain Eukaryota; kingdom Metazoa; phylum Chordata; class Amphibia; order Anura; family Ranidae; genus Glandirana; species Glandirana rugosa. The sequence continues at coordinate 837,970 of BLSH010123562.1, read as the reverse complement.
ATATCCCTGCATCAATACATGTTCTCTCCCTCTGTGTTATTGTATCCTGACAGGGGGACCCCCCTACCACCACCACCACCAGAATACACTGATCAGCGTTTGCAGCCATCGACTGCAAGTGTGATTGAATACTAGTTTTTCAGCATGCCCATTTGACAGAAGCTGGTCATTAGAATGGCTTCTCTTGAGCAGACAGCTGCACACACGGACCAAAAGTCAGCTGGTTCCTGCTGAACCTGGTGATTTTGAGCCTGTGTGTAACAGGCTTTAGGCCTGGTTTGTACCTTTGCAGGTTGTAGTTTGCATAGCACAGGTGCATTTTTCAATACACGTTTTTGATGCATTAAAAACTATGGAACCAAAAAACAGAAAAAGTCCCTGGCCCTTTCCACAGTGAACATGACTCATAGTAAACCATGTTAAATGGACTGCATACGGCCCAACATTTTGAGATGGGAATGAGAGACACCTGCTAGCAAATGTATGTATAGGACACGCCCCTGTCACACCCCCTTAAAGGAGAATTAACCAAAAAAAAGGTTAATTAAATCTACAAGGGTTTTTTTTACCATTACTATTCCTTTATATTGGCATTTAAAATTTACAAATGCAGCAATTTAGAATTTGGATGAAAGGTTTAGCACTGGTATACTCTTTTTGAAAGATAAAAAGTGCATTTTATACACAACTATATGGATCAGCCCAAAATGAGAGGGAAAGAGGGACATTGCTCCAAATCAGGGACAGTCCCTCAAAATCAGGGACAGCTGGGGGCTATGGGACTGTAGTGTGTTTCTGCAAAACTGAAAACTAATAAATGCATAGGTGTGGACCAGGCCTAACTGTTAAAAGCAATAGTACTGACAAACTTAGAAGAGGGTTAAAAGTGCCTAAACTTTTGTGGGCCAGAAAGCCTGTAGGGTACATAAAAAAAAAAAGTTGAGGCGAAGTATTTCAAAGTAAGGTCTACTTAAAGTATATCTTAACACAAAAAATATGTAACATATTGCTTATCAGTCCTTAGATGTAGGGGCTGCTTTAGTTTTACTTTTTTGGGGATTTATTTTTTTTTGGTTTCAAATTGTGATCCTACCAGTAAAACCTCCTAGGGTGAGAATGATCTCTCACTGTTCTGTTTCTACAGAAGAGCACGTTGTCACCCTAGGACAGATAGTGGATTGGGCTACAGAACACCTACCCCTCTCCTCTTCTCAGTAGCAGATCCGAGAACACTGGGGCTGATTTACTAAAACTGGATTGTGCAAAATCTGGTGCAGCTGTGCACAGAAACCAATCAGTTTTCAGGTTCTTTTGTCAAAGCTTAATTGAACAAGCTGAAGTTAGCAGCTGATTGGCTACCATGCCCAGCTGCACCAGATTTTGCACTCTCCAGTTTTAGTAAATCAACCACAGTTGAACTAATAAGGGTCCTTTCACACACACGGACCGTTCATCAGTTCATCAGTTTATCAGTTCATCAGTTCATCCGTTTTTCATCAGTTTTTTTCATCCGTTTTTTTCATCCTTTTTTTCATCTGTGGTCATCAGTTTTTCATCAGTTTTTTTTTACATCCACTACCAATGCAAAAAAGGATGAAAAACTGACCGTTCGTCAGTTTACATCCGTTTTTCGTCCGATCTGTTTTTTTGACGGATGAAAAATAGGACTTTCATCCGTTCAAAAAAACGGATGCTGACGGAAGCGGATGAAAACGGATGCAAATGAATGATCATCAGTTGTCATCCGTTTTTCCATAGAGATGCATTGATGTCCGTTTTTCATCCATCAACGGATGGATGAAAAACGGACAAACGGTCCGTGTGTGTGAAAGGGGCCTTACAGTCAGAAAAGGCAGAATGGTAGATTTACTAAAACTGGTGCACCCAGTAAGTGGTGCAGCTGTGCATGGTAGCCAATCTGTTTTTAACCTCAGCTTGTTCAATTAAGGTTTGACAATAAAACCTGGAAGCTGATTGGTTTCTATGCAGAGTTGCACCAAATGTTGCACTCTTCAATTTTAGTAAATAACCCCATGAGTGCACAGGAAGTTATCAGCTCACAATACTTCTGTCAGGATCAGCAAGTATTAAATAGATCCTGTGGGTATTGAATATAATCACCCCCCTTTAAAATAATCACATTTTGTTGCTTTGCAGCCTGAAAGAAGAACACAACAGTTTTTTATTTTATCCAGCTGTATTTACTCAATGCAACTTATAACATCCAAGTGAAAGATATAACACCAACATGTCAGAAAAAAAATCAACAACAAAAAAAATAATTAAGACAAATAAGAATTACTGAGTTGGAAAAAGGATTACCCCTTCTAAATATGATGAGTAAACTCAATCAGGCATAGCTAATCACCTTCTCAATGACACACAAAGAAATTTGACTTTCAACTGTGATTGGCTGTGGTCATTTTGATTAGCTCAGCATGAACAGAGCATTCCTAGAGCATTTCAGTCCCTGGTAGTGCAACTGAAGCACACAATCAAATATGGGTGGCAAGGCACTGTCAAAAGATCTCCAGGATTAAGTTGTGGACAGGTAGAAGTCCGGAGATGGATACAAGAAAAACAAAAAAAAAAAAAACAAAGGCTACCAAGAGGCCTACAGCAAACCTGAAGCAGTTGCAGGCGTTTATGGCAAAGAGTGGTCATTGTGTGCATGTGATAACAGTATCACAAATTCTCCACAAATGTGGTGAGAAAAAAGCAACTCCTCAAGAAAGGCCACATGCAGTCATGACTGAGCTTTGCCAAAACGCACCTTGAAGCCACATACAAAAAGGTATAGTGGTGTAGTGGCCTAGCAGCAAAAGGGTCGCTGGTTCAAATCCCAACCACGACACTACCTGCCTGGAGTTTGCATGTTCTCCCTGTGCCTGTGTGGGTTTCCCCCGGGTACTCCGGTTTCCTCCCACACTCCAAAGACAAGCTGGTAGGGTAATTTGGCTCCTGTCTAAATTGGCCCTAGTATGTGTATGTATGAATGAATGTGAGTTAGGGACCTTAGATTGTAAGCTCCTTGAGGGTAGGGACTGATGTGAATGTACAATATATATGTAAAGCACTGCATAAATTGACGGCGCTACCTTAAATTAAATAAATATGTCTGGTGGAAATCCAATGCAGCTCACCATCCAAATAACATCATTCCTACAGTAAAGCATGTAGGTGGTAATATCCTGTTATGGGGGTGTTTCTCTGCAGCAGGGACTGGAGCACTTGTTAGGATAGAAGGAAAACGTATGGGGCAAAATACTGTCAAATTCTTGAGGAAAATCTGCTGCCCTCTGCCAGAAAGTTGTCAATGGTAAAATGTTTACTTTCCAACATGACAATGACCCAAAGCACACAGCAAAAATGACCACACAGTGGTTAAAGGAGAAAAAGGTGAATGTGCTTGCATGACTTAGTCAGAGCCCAGACTTAAACCACATTGAACATTTGTGGAATGACTTGAAGTCTACAAATCACCATCAAATGTAACTGAACTAGAAGGAGAGTGGGCAAATTGCAAAGTTTAGATGTGCAAAGTTAGCAGAGACATATCCAACAGACTAAATGCTATAATTAAAGCAAAAGCTGATTCAACAAAGTACTGACACAAGGATGTGATCCTTTTTCCAACTCAGTGATTCTGTTTTTGAATGAATTCATTTTTTTCTGACATGTTCACTGTATCTGTCTTAATTTCAAGCTGCAAAGCAACACAATTAGATTATTTTAAAGGGGGGAGATTCCCAGGGCTGCTGTTAGAAATCAGGGGGCTCTGTACAGCCTACCTGTCAACCCCCCTAAAACTAGCAAAATCATTTTTCCCTAACAACACACTTAAATCATGATTAGTGGACACAAGGAATTAAAGCAGGCAGTGAGGAGGTGATACAATGCCTCCTCGCTGCATGTCTGAAGTGCGATCCTAATGTGGATTACTCTTCAGAGACCAAAGCTTGTGTGAATGAGCTGTAAGGGTTAAAGATGAAGCAAGCAGAGGGAGGCGTGGACAGGGCACATAAACACCTTGCATTCTATTCTCCTGGTCAGAGCTTCTCTGTAATAAACTGGATTCCTGCTGGTTGAAAGGAAAGCATTAAGTCTGTGTTTTGTCTCTCTGACACTGTCACTAAGGATCTTCAACAGCCTGGTGTCTGAATAAATACATGACAACATGAATAGCTTGTGAGAGAATGCTGGTCCCCTTCCCCTCTTCATCCATCAACTGCACTAAAAGAACAAACCTATTGCTCTCTCAGCTGCTGCAGAGCCTGCTTCTGCCATTCCCTGAAGTATACGTAAAGAAAAAGATAACTCATATGAAAGCTAGAGAGCTGAGGGGTCATTTTGGCATCTTTTTCCTCTGGAACTGAAGTCAAAATGTGGCGGGTGGGGAAGGGGGAGGGGTTGCAGCATGGACAAAGCTTTATTGGCTAACACTGAGCACATGATTGTGATGCAAATATTCCTCCCTCCCTTTGGTGGTGCACTGGAATAACATCAGCGGTGGCCCGTCCATAAGGGGCATAGGGGCTCCGCCCCATCCATGCATCCAACCCCCTAATCTACATGCGGGGCACCGGACACATAGATTTCGATAGAGTTTTTTTTTAAGCCAGAGGCTCTAATAGGCATCAAAAAAAGAGTACTGCACCCCGAGCACACCCACTTGTGTGACAATAGTGAATTAATATTCGCTATTGTCACACTGATTCTCCTCCTCCACCGTCACCCAATTGTCTGAAAGGACAGGCGATCCTATTGGACGTCTAAGAGGAGAAGGGAGGAGCACTGCCCGCCTGCAACCTAGATGGGGTAAGTGCAGGGGGGGATGTGCGGGTGACCCGACTAACCGTGGGCGGGGGGGGGGGCACATGGCGGTGGGTACCGGCCGACCTCTACTCATTCACAAAAAAAAGTGTAAAAAATGACAGTAGGCAGTTTTTGACAATTCTTTTATATATAAAAAGAAAAAAGCAATGTCACCCGAAGTAAATCCATCATCAATCATGCCACCTGCCACCACCACTGACCTGAAAAAGGAAAAAAAAATCTGACAGTTCTTAAATAATTAAGGGGCAAGGTCGCCCACTGATGTCACCGGATGGCCCTGCCCCCTTGTGATGTCATTGGCCTTGTTTTTTGTGATGTCATTGGCCCAGCCTGCCACTGGCTGATCATGTTACAAGGGGGTGTGGCCACCCTATCACACCACCAGGTGGTCCCGAGTGGACCTTTTTTTTCAGGTCAGCATTGGCAGCAGGAATAGTGATTGACAATGGATCCGCAAGCTGGCTGACTGGGGGTGGGGTGATGCCATATGTCTGCAACGCATTTCAGAGCATCCGTTCTGCAGTGTAGGGGCAGTCGTGTTGCCACAAAAGAGCTTGACTGCCTCTGCACCGCAGGACGGGTGCTCTGACATGTGTCACAGACATATGAAGTAATGCGGTTCAAGCCTCGCCTTGGTATTCTCCTCTGATGGCCCGGAGACACCTCCCTACCAATGGCTAGAAGCACCGGACCCTGTGCTACGGGCAGAGACTGCTCATGATACTGGCAAGAGTGTGCTCCTGGTCCTGATGTGCCTGTTTTTTTATCCATATAAATGTGAGTTTTATATACCAACAGTTTACAACAGTTTACACTTAGAGGCACCTCCTTCCTTGTCTGATATGGTTCAGGAGAGGGGGCGTTTGTTTGTCCCCTCCCTTTCTTGACCTGCTGGGCTCCATGTTCGTATAAGGGTCCGGTAAGGTTTCTGGGGAGACCCATGCCATTTTTTTATGATTTTTGTATTGCCAGCATGTCTTTTTTTTTTTACATTTAGTTGTCAGCCTGCTCCTTAACAATTGGCTATTCACAGTTTCTTAATGAAAAAAAAATGCATGGAAATTGCATGCAAAAATGCATCAAAATTGCGTGCTCTAAAACTCTAAATGCACCGCAAAATGCACCAGAAAACTTCATCAACCACAACTGCGTAGATGTGAACCTAGCCTTCATGTAATTTCCTATTTCATTTGCCAAGGCAGCTGGGGTTTTTTTTTTGTTTTTGTTTTTTTTATCTCACAAAAGATATCTTCCTCCATTTTGATTGATCTTGCAATTTTCTTATGATAAGTCATGGGACCAAAATACCAAAAAAACATTAAATCTGGTCAGGAGTATAGTTTAGCTATTTAAACAAGTGTAATCATTTGTTTGGGTGTGCTTCATTCCCTGTGGTCTTGCCATTTAAATGATTTTCTAGGTTACTGCGGTTGTTTCTCCATAAAAGTTCTATCATTCAGACTGGCACAAAAGTATGAGGTTGTTGTGAACCATGAATCATTCAAAGTAATTCTGTCTCATGTTAAAAGTAGATAGAAGATTTATGGTGTTACATAAACTAGTGAAACTTACATGCTGAAAACCATTTGTAATTTTGCTTTTGACTGCAAGGCATTAACAATAATACATGAATCTTATCATAGGGAATGCATGCACTGTGGATAGACATAATCTGAAACAGAAAAGCTTATTGTGTTTTCCTAAAGCATGATAAAAATAGAAACATGTCTTTGCTTTTCTTACACGCAGATAAATTATATTTCCACCATACTTAAATGAAAATTATAACAGCCCATTCAAACTGGTCCAATCTGTTGTGGTGTGCTTAACACACATTTATCTGAATGAGCTTCCTAATATCAAAACGGAGGAAAATAATACCTGCAGAAAATGTTCTATTGCAGTAACCTGAGTAGCACAGTAGTGCATTACCATGGGTTGCTGTGAGCTGCAACACAGGTGCATTATGGAGGTGCTTTAGGATGTCATTCACATTGAATGACACCCCGGCACACCAATGTACATAACGTGCATTACAGCACATTCTATGTACCGGTATATCAAATCTGTGTTTGCAAATAAGCCTGTAAACTGGGTACACTCATGAAACTAGAATCACAGAATATCATGGGTTTCCCCAGCAGAAGCTCTTTGGTTTTGAGCTCTCAGTCTTAAAAATCATACAAAACTCTGGGAACTATGGAGCTATCGAAGCGGTAGACTTTTTTTCAGCAGAGCATCTATAAACAGACAGGTAAACATGTAGAAAGAACACTGGCATGCCATCTGCTGGCTTGAAATAGACACAACAGTACAGAGAGATGTAAACTACTAACCACTTTATATTGAGAATATTGAAGAGTTTTCAGTGTTACTGATAGGTCATCTTTGAAACATAAACATCCTTGGATGTCAGGTACATGATACAAAACAAAAAATGAACGTATGTACGTTTAATTGGGTTCTAATCTATGTAGCTCACAGAAGAAGAGAGCAAAAAGTAGATAAGGGAAGTTAAAATAATAAAATAAGCAAAAATAAATATGAGGGAGACTACGTCTTAAAAGCTGGACAAGAAACACAATTTCAAACTGAACATCACAACTACTTAAGACGGAAGCTTACAGAGAAAAATTAATTACATACATAAATAAAAAGATAACCTTTACATAATGATATTTAAAAAAGAATATGTGAACAATTTACTTACAAGAGGTTATCTCTTGATATTTAGATCACGAGAAATGTTCTTAAATAAAAGTCTAAAGTACAGAAACTAATAATGAGCAAAAATCTGAAAATCTGCTCCACCGGTAGTTTTTAGCTGATATATTCCTGCACAGGTTTACAGTTTTAAATGTAAAACTAGCTCCATGCATATCAGAATCTACATTGTAGGAATCATTTAATAGCTAATTTAGAAGGTGTATTAAGAAAAACTGGCACATTCCCTCACAAACCTATATTTTAATGATTTAAGTAAGTTAGATATAACATATTTCCCAATTCCAATGATTCAGGCTATTCAGTAACACTTGTCAATTGTTTATAATCATAATCATTTTTAAATGTTAGTATATTACCAAAAACATATCATATTGTAGCTTCCAAATCTTAGACGTGGTGGCTGCATTCATTTTCATTTTACTTTATTTCTCACCTGGTGATTTGGCCAGAAACACTTCCTCTCCTGGGGTGACAATGCTCACTCGCTGTCATGTATCTTTAAAAGAGCAACATTGTCCCCTTGGGGCAATGTGTTGGGACTGCAAAATACCTACCCCTGGCCACTTCTCTGTAACAAGGCAGATCCCCATTCTGACAGGGAAGTACACAGAGATCTTCTGTTCCTAGTAATTCTTCCTGTCAGTCCATCCCCCACACAGTTAGAAAACACTTGCAGGGAACACATTTAACCCTTTGATCACCCCTGATGTTAACCCCTTTCCTGCCAGTGTCATTTATACACTGATCAGTGCATTTTTTTTAGCACTGATCACTGTATTGGTGTCACTGGTCCCCAAAAAGTGTCACTTAGGGTCAGATTTGTCCTCTGCAATGTCACAGTCCTGCTAAAAATAGCTGATCGCCGCCATTACAAGTAAAAGCAATAAAAAAATTAAAAGTTCATAAATTTATACCATAGTTTGTAGACGCAAACCAATCAATGTACGCTTATTGGGATTTTTTTACCATAAATATGTAGAAGAATACATATTGATACAACTGAGGAAGAAATTAGTTTTTTGATATTGTTTTTTTTTTTTTTTTGATGTGTTTTATAGCAGAAAGTAAAACATATTTTTTTTTTCAAACATTTGTTGTTTATAGCGCTAATGATAAAAAAAAACGCAGAGGTGATCAAATACCACCAAAAGAAATCTCTATTTGTGGGAAAATAAGGACATCAATTTTGTTTGGGTACAGCGTTGCATGCCCACGCAATTGTCAGTTAAAGTAACACTGTGCCGTATCGCAAAAAATGTCCTGGTTATTAAGGGGGTAAAACCATCCGGGGCTGAAGTGGTTAAATATTGGTAAGCTGTAACATATTGCGTTATTGTTTTTTGATTCTTTACCACTTTAAGGGCGTACTTGCGAAATGCATGTCAAGCACAGGTCAGCAAACAGCCATTGCTTTTGGCTATGCTGTGTTTCTTTGGACACAGCATATCCTATTTGTTTAAGCTGCAGGCAAAACAAGTCAAACAACATTTTCCATGCAAAATAGCAGTAAACTTGAGGCTAATAATCTTTGAAATCCAAAATTTGTTTTATGAGATCTCATTTGGAGTCTTAGATTATTTGCTGTGCATACCCACTCTGACCTTTATTTTGACAACTTCAGACCTGGAAGGATTTGCCCCCTTAATGACCAGGCCATTTTTTGCGATGGCACTGCATCGTTTTAACTGACAATTACCCAGCCGTGCAACATTGTACCCAAACAAAATTGATGTCCTTTTTCCCCCCACAAATAGAGCTTTCTTTTGGTGGTATTTGATCACCTCTGTGATTTTTATTTTTTGCACTATAAACAAAAAAGTGCGACAATTTTTAAAAAGTTTAGGCCAATATATATTTTTCTACATATTTTTGGTAAAAAAAATCGCAATAAGCTTATATTGATTTGGTTGCGCAAAAGTTATCACTTCTACAAACTATGGGATAGATTTAGGGACTTTTTAAATTGTTTTTACTAGTAATGGCGGCGATATGCGATTTTTAGCAGGACTGCGACATTACAGCAGACAAATCTGACCCCAAATTACACTTTTTGGGGACCAGTGCCATTACTACATTGATCAGTGCTATAAAAATGTAGTGATGAATGTAAAAATGACACTGGCAGGTGGTGATAAACACTAGGGGGCGATCAAGGAGTTAATTGTGTTCCCTAGGTGTGTTCCAACTGTAGCGGGGATAGGCTGGCAGGGACATGACAGAGATCACTGTTCCAGATAACTGGGAACAGTAGATTTCTGTCATGTCCTCTGTCAGAGTGAGATCTGCCTTGTTTACATAGGCAGATCCCTGTTCTGCCTCTGCATTAGGCGATCGCAGATCGCGGATCGCCAGAGGACATCGTGTCTGCACGATCAGCGGGCACGCTCCCGCAGCATGCGTCGGGCATGAGCGTGCGCCGCAGGCAGCATGCAACTGCCCACAACTGCGCCTGCGCGAGCTGCCATACAGCTACGGCGTTTCATGCAGTAGAGCTGACCTACCACCGTATAAGGATGGTGGCTGGTCGGAAGTGGTTAAGAGTCACAATGCCCTTTTTTATATGCCTATAGATTTCACTATCAAAGATGGCTTTAATGGTACCATTGATTAAATTACTGACCTGTGGTGCCTATTTCAGCAGACCCCATTTCAGATTCACTGTTTGTGGCTGGAGCTTTTACATTTGCTGATTTTATTTTATTCACTGGTACACTTGAATATTTTCCATATGTAACTAACAAAAGGAGGAAATTGTGTACCAACCAGAATTATAAATGGTTCTCATGGAAGAGAGGTACTTCTGAATTTATTCTGTAGAGATTATCTACTTACTTTTGAATGACACAAATTGGAGCAGATTTTCTACACTTAATGAATTCCTCTCATGGTGTTCAACTATTATGACTGGCTGCCAATTACTAAGATGTTAATGGACTCTGTTTCGTACCAAAATGGTACAGAGAAAAGCATATACTTTAGAAGTATTTGAAATTAGCATATGACCCAATAATGTTATGATTTTCATTTTTATTTTTCATCTGATAGAATTTGCTCAGTGATCATATCAGGACTAATTTAAAAAGCCAACTGTAATATAAACCAGTTACCACATTTTTGCTTTGTGAGCACTATTGCAAGTTTGCATTTGGCATACAGAACTTGAGCGTAAGATAAAATCATTAACACAATTTCTACTCGATTTTCTTTTTTAGCACTGTGATAGTTTGACTGACTATTACAAGTTAATTTAATACAGTACCCATATGATTATTGCAAAGAATACCCAATCACGTGTAAGGAAAATAAAACTAAACAGCATTTTTGCTTGCACATGATTGGATGATGGAAGTTAGCAGAGCATCTGCTCATTTACTGAGCTCTGGGGCAACTGCTCTTGCAGAGTGCAACTGCACTTTGCAAAGTGCACAGTGTGTATGCCTTTAGTAAATCAACCCTGTAGAGCATTCTTTTGGTTTAAGTTTTTCATTTTTTTTACTATATTAGACCAAAAATGTGGCATTTACCTTTCCTTTTTGAGATACTGAATTGTCTTCTAATAACTAATTTCTCATAGACAGTGGAGTTGATTTACTAAAGACAAATAGTCAGTTTACTTTTCAATTGAAGTTGTACTTTTCCCAGAGCTTAGTTAATGTGGTGAAACTCCACTTTGCAAAGAATAACCAATCACCTGCAAGAAAAATAATTAAAATAAAAAAAATGTTTTGCTTGCATGCGATTGGATGCTGTTAATCAGCAGAGCTTCACCGCATTCTTTAACCACCTCCTACCCGACCACTATACATATACAGCTGGATGGGCACCTCACTGTTCTGAGTGGATGCTCAGGAACGTCCCTCAGAACGAGTGCTCACAGCGCGGTCACGAGGCACGCTGCGGCTCGATTCTGTGATCATTATGATCACCGGACCCGGCCGAGCAGAGACCGGGATATGGGCGCTGTGATCACGTGACGGCTGTGTCCAATCACAGCCATCACAATGTAAATAGAGACGCGTGTCTCTGTGACAGTTCTCCCACCGCCGAGCTCAGTGAGAGCTCAGTGCATGGGGGGGGGGGGAGAGGGGGAATCTGTAACTCTGTGACAGCTCTCTGTATGAAGATGATTTCATACAGAGAGCTCTCACAAATTGCCCCACACACAGTATACCAAGCACCACTGATACCCCACAATACACCAAGCTCCACTGATACCCCTGTCCCCATACACATGTCAGTGTCCCCATAAAACATCTGTACCAGTCCCCAAAACATCTGTCTGTCCCCCATCACGTCTGTCATAGTCTCCAAAACATCTGTATGTCCCCATCACATCTGTCACCATACACAAAACATCTGTATGTCCCCGTCACATCTGTCACAGTCCCCAAAACATCTGTATGCCCCTGTCCCATCTGTCACAGTGCACAAAACATCTGTCTGTCCCCATCACCACCAACACCAAATAAACCCTGATTTGGGTTATTTTTACCAAAGAAATATAGCAGTATCATTTTTGGTAAACATTTATGAAGAGAAATTACTTATTTGCAATTTTATAAAAGAAACTAAGAAAAATGCATTTTTTTAAATTTCCGTTCTTTTTTTATTTGTAGCATAAAAATATAAAAACCCCAGTGGTGATTAAATACCACCAAAAGAAAGCTCTATTTGTGTGAAAAAAAAGGATAAAAATTTAATTTGGGTACAGTGTTGCTTGACCGCGCAATTGTCATTCAAAGTGCGACAGCTTTGAAAGCAGAAAATTAGTCCGGGAAGGGGGGGGGGGTGAAAGTGCCCAGTATTGAAGTGGTTAAGGTCAGGGGATAAGTCCCTTGCAGGGTGCAACCACACTTGAACAGTCTATTGCCTAGTAATTTAACCCCAATGATTAACATTGCTTTCTGGCATAACACATTAGGATGGTACTATAAAAGCATTATGAATAGTAGCAATAAATGCCCCCCTTTCCCAATCAATCAATGCAAATTTAAAAGCTCCCAACAAATTTGCTGCCTCAACATCACCAATGTTTTGTGCTTTCAATTACCCAGTATAACCAGAACATCTCAAAATCCTGCAACATCCACTTGTTCAACATCTCCTACAACACAATTCTCTCCTAACTCAAGAGAGTAATGTCTAATCTCTAACATTCTTTTAGCACAGATAGGAGATGTTAACCCACTTTAAGTGAGAGTATCATCATCCTTTTTACATATTTACATACCAATTAAAATGTCAAATAAAGTTACTTGCCTTTTCAGCAATCTTCTATAAAACAAAAAATCAAATTCCTGTTCTGGCACCACATGTAAGAGGAGCTAGGAACAGCGACTCTGGACACAGCAGCATACAAATCCAGCTCCACAAGCCCCACGGATGGGTAATGACCCTCGGCCTCCCTCACATCTTCCCCCGGAACAGCGGGGATGGATAGATTTGTGGTACACTGCTCCTACATCGCACCTGCAGCCACCTGTTCGGACTTTTCCCTGACAGGCACGCACTCGTCCAATATAGCAGATGCTACAGTGCTCTCTCTCACACCGGACACAGCTCATCCCACAGCCATAGCACCTCTCCCCCCAGAAGAGCAGTATGCAGGGCTGTCGCAAGCAGTAGCAGCCTTCTGTCCCCCAGCATAACGGCTGCAGTAGACAGAGCAATAGCTGCAGTAATCACACAGCTCAGAAAAGAGCTGGGGGATCATGCCAAAAGGCTGTTTGAGCTGGAGCACAGGGTGTCAGACTTAGAAGACAAAGTACAATGCTCATTTACATCTGAACAGACGACAAAACAATCACAACAGTTCATTCTGGACAAGTTGGATGACCTGGAAAATTGTTCAAGACGTAATAATGTGAGGATTATTGGTCTCCCTGAATCCATTAATTCAGAGTCCCTACAGGATATTTGGGCCACGCATATTTCAGATGCTCTGGGCATCACATCATCTAGCATAGTGGAGAGGGCTCACCGGCTGGGAGACCCGTCTAATGAAAAACGCACTCCTCAACCAGTCATTGTGCGATACCTGAACTCCTCTGACAGAGTCAACATCTTGAGGTCACTTAGAAACTCAAAGTCCCTACAACTAGATGGCTACAAGCTACTCATATTCGCAGACTACTCCCAAGAAGTATTTCGGAAAAGCAAGGCGTTCCAACCGATCTGCGCTGCTCTCTACAAGAAAGGGGTTAAATTCACCCTGGCCTACCCGGCAGTACTCCGGTTGTTTCAGGTGAATCCAAATCCTTCTCCCACTCGGAAGAAGTGATGCAATATCTGCAAGCTTATCTGCATATCCCTATGGATACCTCTTTTCCCGCATTGCATCTGGTGGAACCAAGTGACCAACGCAGCCCGAGGAAAGATCCTGCCAAAAACCTCAGTCTCTCCAACTCTTCTGGCTGATATACACTAGCTTCAATCTACCACTCTGCTGCTTATATCCTTATCAAAGCCTATTTAATGTTATCATTCCTATTGCTCCGGCTTAGACCGCTGTTTCTTACATTTACCATTATTGTTTTTTCCTAACTGCAGTTGCTGTTCCTATAGGCACGCACAATCTTACCGAGGCGTGGCTCACCCTGCCCTATCCAGAGACAACTAGGGTCTCGCATAACTACACCCCATCATTCCACTCCTTGGGAATTTCCCAGAGACTGGCCCGCTTCAACGTCCATTGGCGAGGACCTCAGAATCCTCCGGTAACGCTGTTCGTTGTTGTGCGTTGTTATACATGTAAAAAAAAAAAGGAAGTCCAGACTTCCCTGGGTATGTTATTGTTTATATCTTTTTTTTTTGACCCATGTTGTTTTGTTCTCCATTCTAAACCCCCCTCTCTGCCCTCTCTCACCTAGTGATACCCTAGTGGCGCCTCAAATGCAGCTCTCAATATACCCCTTCATAGCTCCTAACATGCTAGCAAGATCCCCCCCCCCCTTAACTGCCACTTCATGAAAGTTACTGTATCTCCTGGAATGTTAAAGGGTTATGCTCACCCAACAAGTGCTACAAGTACAGGAGGATGGTGAGGGACACACTATCACTGCTAGACCCAAAACATTTGCCCATGAATGGATTATTTCCAATATATGTATGCCCATAACTCCCCCTCTAAACAGTTTTTTTCACACTCTGACCTCTAGCTTAGCTCGGCATCTCCACCTCCCTCTCCTGGTAGCTGGGGATTTCAACTCGGCAAACCCCTATCCCCTCAAGCTCTCTACACCTATGTTGCAATTTGCATATGTTCTACAACTGGTTGACCTCTGGAGATTGACACATCCTGAAGGTAAACAGTATACGTTCTCCTCACAACATGCTATCTAGGATAGACTACACTTTTGTGAACTCCTTCCTTCTCGAATATGCCTCTGATCCCTGCATACACGAGATTGCTATTTCAAATCAAGGTCTGATCTCTGTGAACCTGACTGGGCTAGCTACTCAGGGCTCTGTCAAGATCCGGCGTTTCACATCCTAACTGGGACACGATCAAGATCTTCATCAGATCATTCGAGACACCTGGACAGACTACTCTACCAACTCAGAACACTGTGACAACCCCAACCTTTTTTGGGAAGCCGGTAAAGCAGTTCTACGGGGTAGGATCATTTGTTATGCCGATGGCTACAAAAAAAATCTCTAGGGAATACTGTGAGGCAAGCAAAGTCTTGCGCATGGCCCAAGTTAGACTAGCACAAGTCAACTCCCCTGCACATAGGGCGCTGTGGCATGCGGCTAAAAATCAATTTGGCTTGTGAGCAGATGCACAGGAAAGGATGCATCAGTCACTTCTAGATCTTAGACACCATAAGTATGGCAATAAATCAGGTAAACCCCTGGCCCGTCTTTGTAAAGGCCCCCATACTCCCTCACATATAACCACCTTAAAAGACAATTTATGTAACCTTACTTCCTCACCTAAAAACGTAAATCTAATCCTAGAAAAATTCTACGCCACTCTCTATTGCCCTGACTTCATCGACGAGGCTACAGTGACATAATTTCTAGATAAAGTCGCATTCCCTACTATCAATGACACACTTTTGTCCCAACTCAACATCCCGATCTCACTTAAGGAGGTCACCACTGCAATCAAATTATTAGCTCCAGGCAAAGCTTCAGGCACCAACGGGTACTCATCTGAGTTTTTTAAACTCTCCTCAGACATTATCTCCCCCACCATAACCTCGGTCTACCAAATTATACTTAATGGAAATCATTACCTACCCTCAGGCCTTCAAGCCCATATCAAGCTAATCCTTAAGAAAAGAAAAGACCCCACAGAGCCTGGCTCCTAACATCCGATATCCCTTTTGAATTTAAACTTCTCTCCAAAATCTTGCCGCACAGATTAGCACCCATCATGCCTTCCCTCATTCATCCATCACAGGCAGGTTCTACCAAGGGGAGGTCTGCCACGTCAAATATTAGGAAAGTTCTTACAATTTTGGAAATGGCTAGGGCCAACCCTTCCAGTTAAACCGCAATAATCACACTTGACACCGAAAAGCCATTTGACAATGTCAGTTTTCACTGGTTATGTCTGGTTCTGTCGAAATTTGGATTCACGGGCTCATTTCTACATCTCATACACACCATGTATTCTGCTCCATCTGCTAATGTAATTGCAGCAGGTTTTCATTTCTAAACATCTTTTGGCACTGGGGACTCATTTTCCTCTATAGGCTGGTGTACCACTTAGCAAACAGAGAGCATTAGATGCGATTGTTTCTGCTTCTTTTTCATGTACACTGAGGCCGTCTAATCAGCTGGATCCCATTGAAGGATTACCCATTCAGAAGAGTGATTATATCTCTGATTTCATCTAGGAGGAGTAATGAACTTTGTTGGTGCTTATGGACTTTTGAGATAAGGACCTTTTATTACTATTTTATCATAGCGCTGCACTTTCTGATGTCATGAGTTTTTAATGGTGTTGTGAATTTCCCCATTAGTGTTCAGCCTGCTGTGAGTTGTTTATAGGATTTATTTTGCACTGAATATTTCTTGTCATTTTTTTATAAAGACCTTCAGAGACTACAGAAAGCCCTATCCACATTCCTATGGAGGCGTCTTCATAAGCCCAGAATATCCATCCAAAAACTCTGCTTTCCCAAACCCAAAGGAGGTGCCAATCTACCCAACAGCCTATCCTGTCTTTTGAGAGTGGGGTTAGACTGGACAACACAGATTTCCAGATACTCTAACTTCTAGCTGGAATCCCAGATGGCAGCCCAGTGTGGTCTATCTGCTTTGCTTTAATGTGGAATTAGCTTGATCCCTATATCCTTGAAACATAACCTTCTCATTCAGGACGCAGTGATAGCCTGGAGGGAAATTGGGAAGAAACTAGGATTGTCTCCCCTTTTCTCCTGACATCTCCCCATTCTCGGCCACCCTCTATTTCCACAGGTGCGGCAACATGCGACATTCTCCACATGGGCCTTGCATGGTTTGATCAAGTTTGCACAACTATTTGATGTTTCCTCAGGCAAACCCCTCCCCTCGCCTCAAATTCTGCAACTGTTTAAGCTACCCATCCACCATATACTCCACATCCATCAAGCTACAAGCTTCATGGTCAATACATGCCAATCAAGAGATGTATGCTTTAAATCTTCCTTTTTGGACATCTTCTTGGATCAGCACCGTCACAAGATCGCTGACCTATACAAACCCTTGAACTCCCTTTTCACAAAACCAGTCCACTCCAGCTCCTCCGGTTCTTGGAACAAGGACTTAAAATCCTCAGAGGCACTAGACAGCATTTTGGCTAGTTACAATACTATGTGCGCATTTGTCATGAATGAGTTCTGGTGGGAACAACAATTTAAAATTCTTCACCGGGCATACCTCCCTCACCTGATATCCAAACACCTCCCAGATCATCACAATTGCCCTCTATGTAACAACAGCAAGCCATCCCTACTCCACAGGTTCTGGTAATGCCCTCTTATTTCACGCTTTTAGGACCAAGTAGAGCTTTTTGTGGCGACAGTCACCATACTACACACTCGCAAGGACATCTACCCCCTACTCTTTGGATCCCTAGAAGCATCCCACAAGCACCTGCTGAAATCACAGTTCAAAATCACACAACACAACAAGGCATGGCTGTTCACATGCTACATGGCTGCTAGGAGAGCAATCCTGAGACAGTGGACATCTTCTTTCCCTTCTACCATCAAAGATGTAAAAGCTGACTTACTGAGTCTCCTCAAAAAGGAGAATCTGGATTTGATCTGCTCCCGTCGCTGAAAGTCAATCTGTTTCCAACACAAACGGGGCTCATTTATCAACAGAGTGTTACCGTTTTCTGACCACCATATCTTAAGTGATCTCTCAAACACCAATGAGGCTCTGAAGTTTACCATCATATCCCCTCATCATCTCTGTCCTCTCAAAGACCAAACATCTGCAAGTGAACCGCTGCCACGGAGGCTTTGTAGCTATCACCCACTGCTCTTTACCTTTTAGCTGCACCAGTACAGGAGTAATTATCTTTTCAAGACACTGATATTTTTATTAGTGTTGAGCGAACCCGGACTGTAACGTTCGGGTCCGTACCGAACTTTCGGGTGTCCGTGGCACGGACCCGGACCCGGACATTTCAAAAATCGTTCGGGTTCGGTCCGGGGTTCTGCTATTTTATTCCACGTGTTGAGAAGCTGCAGGGCAGCCAATCAACAAGCGTTTCACTGGTTTGCCCTTAGAAGCCATCACAGCCATGCCTACTAATGGCATGGCTGTGATTGGCCAGTGCATCATGTGACCCAGCCTCTTTATAAGCTGGAGTCACAGTGCTGCAGTCACATGCTCCTTGGGTTAGTATAGGGAAAGGTAGCTGACGGCGTGAGGGACAGATTTTAGCCATTTTAAGACCTGATCCTGCATCCTGAGATAGATTACTTTACTACTGCTGTCTGTGCTGTTGCTCTGAGGACAGATAGCAGAAATTAGAGATTTCACATACCGCTGCTTTGAGTTGCAGATCAAGCTCTGAATGTCAGGCCCAAGCGAGTTGTGATTATTTTTATAGTCACAGAACTTTTCTATTAATGAGGACATGACCACGTCGATTTTCCATTTCTCGTC
>BLSH010123562.1:791580-811864 GCA_018402905.1 Glandirana rugosa | reverse complement strand
CCCACCTGTGTCACTGGCTGCATAACTGCCCACACCTGTGTCACTGGCTGCAATCTGCCCCCACCTGTGTCACTGGCTGCATAGCTGCCCCACCTGTGTCACTGGCTGCATAACTGCCCCACCTGTGTCACTGGCTGCATAGCTGCCCCACCTGTGTCACTGGCTGCATAACTGCCCCACCTGTGTCACTGGCTGCATAACTGCCCCACCTGTGCCACTGGCTGCATAACTGCCCCCACTTGTTTCACTGAATACTGTGCCCTGCGATGCTGGAGCAGTATACTGTATCCTGTGATGCTGAGCTGTATACTGTGTCCTGTGATGCTAAACTGTATACTGTGTCCTGTGATGCTGAGCTGTATACTGTGTCCTGTGATGCTGAGCTGTATACTGTGCCCTGTGATGCTGAGCTGTATACTGTGTCCTGTGATGCTGAGCTGTATACTGTGTCCTGTGATGTTGAGCTGTATACCGTGACCTGTGATGCTGAGCTGTATACTGTGTCCTGTGTTGCTGAGCTGTATACTGTGCCCTGTGATGCTGAGCTGCATACTGTGTCCTGTGATGCTGAGCTGTATACTGTGCCCTGTGATGCTGAGCTGTATACTGTGTCCTGTGATGCTGAGCTGTATACTGTGTCCTGTGATGCTGAGCTGTATACTGTGCCCTGTGATGCTGAGTTTTATACTGTGTCCTGTGATGCTGAGCTGTATACTGTGTCCTGTGATGCTGAGCTATATACTGTGTCCTGTGATGCTGAGCTGTATACCGTGACCTGTGATGCTGAGCTGTATACTGTGTCCTGTGTTGCTGAGCTGTATACTGTGCCCTGTGATGCTGAGCTGTATACTGTGTCCTGTGATGCTGAGCTGTATACTCCTGACACAATATGTGGAATACAGGGGACAGAGTGGGTGGATTCTATAAGGGGTGTGGCTTATTAGAAGTAGGAGGGGACAAAAGGAAGGGAGGGGCCTGGCACCCCCATCCAAAAACTTCACCAGCCGCCACTGGACCCGGCCTGTCCCGACCTTGTCTGATCTCCACCTGCACCAACCTCCGGCTTGACTATGACCACTCTCCTGCCTGATCCTAGTGTACCTGCCTGGACCCGACTATTCACCAGCCTGCTCCTTCTGTACCGCACCGCCAGCCCGTTCATGACCCTGCCAGTACGACCATGCTTCAGTTGCAGGAGTGCACCAATGGACTTCCTACCACCACCAGCGACCCAGTCTGACCCTCGTGCCATCCTGCACTTCCGAGCCACCTGTCTGCTCTACCAGGGGTTCCCGATTCAGGGTAGTAAGGGAGGTTGCCTACTGCATAAGTCAGACTCGTCCACCAGGTACGTGACAATCTTCCTCCCTCACAGAACGATGGTCTGCCTTGTTTACATAGGCAGACCGCCATTCTGCCTCTCCTGTGAATGATCGGCGGGCCCCGGCGGCCATCGCTCTGTGTCCAATCAGAGCCAAAGAGGAATTGTGTACAGGTACGGGATTTTGCGCTTAAGATAAGCTGACCAGATTTTTAAAATGAAATCCAGGGACATATTTTTTTTTACTAGTAATTGTGGCAATCATTGACTTATGGCAGGACTGCGATATTGCGGAGGACAAATTGGACACCAAGTCACACTTTGGCACTTTGTGGGAACCAGTGATACTAATACAGTGATCGGTTTGAAAAATATGCACTGTACTAATGACACTGGATGGGAAGGGGTTATCATCAGGGGCAATCAAAGGGTTAAATGTGTTCATAACCAGTGTTTTCTCACTGTGGGGGAGGTGCTTTTACTAAGGGAAAGCATAGATCCCTGTCTTGCAGGAACACAGGATCAATGTCTTCCATACTGACAAAATGGTGATCTGCTTTGTTTACACAGGCAGACTGCTGTATCATCAGGTACCGACAGGCATCGAGTCCGCCAGGCCCACTGATCGGCTCTGATACCCAGAAATGCAGGATCACATGTATACATGATCCTGCGCAGTGCAACCACCCTGTAGCAGTAACTCTGCAATGGGCAGTCGGCAACTGGTTAAGATAATCAGCATTATAAGACACAAGCAGCCAGCACTCTATCATGGCTCTGGCTGGCTGTCACAGTGTGTCACATGACAGTAGCCATGTTATGTGACACTGTGACAGTGCACTGCCAGCCAGGCCTGCTGCCTGTGAGTTATGATACCATCCAATATGCAAGAGAGACAGACACAGTGCAATGTAGTCTATTCACAGACACCCCCAAAGCATACAGGTGTTAAAGCCTTGAAGGCATGGGCAGCCCCACAATCAGATCCACTTCCCTTTGGTTCCAGCTGCTGGACACTGTCAGCTGAGCTCAGCTGCCTTTGTCTGCCTGTCACCGCTTCCGCCTGAGCCGCCTTACAGCCTCTCAAGTCTCACTCTCAGGGCCCCGGCTAATACTGGGTGGGGAGCGGAGCTGAGAGGAGGAAAATCACTCAGCCGGGGAAGGCAAGCAGAAAGGCAGGCATGCGGCTGGCCAGGACTTAAGTCAAGGCACAAAAACATGCAGGTGGGAGCAGAATGGGAATGCGCCCAAAACGGAATAAATAGTCCCTCTGTTCTGACCAGCACATGATCATCAGAAAGGGGCACAGATAATGGAACAAATACACCCCCGCAACCTAGTAGGAGCAGTGGAGCCGGCGTGTGTAATTCAGAATGTTTTTATTCATTCTGCACTGACTGGGCCCCTGTTCAAATCCAATCCAGGGACAAAACCGGGGACAGACTTGGTCCTCAATCTGGGGACTGTGCCCTGCAACCAAGGACGTCTAGTCACCCTAATCTATAGCTCTGCAAATCATCTCATACTCCCTTCTGATTGAACAGATCTGTCTCTGACTCTGCCGGGGATGTGTCAGACTTCAGCAATTAGAAGACTGCTTACTCATTCAGACAGCACATAGGGTACAACCCTACAGCTGCTCAAGGGAGAAGTCCATGGTTGCTTAACAGAGTAAACAAACTGTAAGATATTAAAGTTGTGCAAAAAAAAAAAAAAATACTCAATATTACATATCACCAGTAATTTTTGTGATGCATATTAAATCAAATACTAAAATGTCCAAATATTCAAAAACTTGATTGATGACATATGGACATTAAAATCTTCTACCAGGTGTTCCACCACCAATAGATAAATGTAGGTTTACCAGAAAGACCAGACCCTTTATTATAGAGGGTCAAATAGACATGTGTGTTAAGCCAGCTTGCTATACTTCTTACATATAGGCCTCCAGGATCATCACCTTCAGATTAAACTCTCTCCACACAAGTGTATCACTTCAGGGCATGTAGGTGAGTATAGAAGGTAAACAAAATAGACACTGATAGCGTGATATCATCTGGGTTGTTTATTCCAACATCTCCAAATGTGCATAGCTAGGTACAGTGAAGTTCAACTAATTCCAATTTCTTCACAATGCCGATAAATCCAATAAAAACACAATAGCGGTAATGGTAGCGCTCCTAGCCTGAACGGTTTTGTCTCCAGAGGACTTTTCTGGGGACATGCCCCTGAAGAAGTACTGTATTACAAAAATCACTGGCGATATGTATGATTGAGTATGTTTTTTTTTATTTTTTTGTGTAACTTTATCTATTTATTGGTCCTATTTATGTTTACCTCACAGCAGTCTTTTCACTTATATTCCACAAGCGCAGTTTTGAACACTCTTTCACATGTAAGATATTAAACACTTTTTGTTTTGCTGCCCCTGCAATGTATTTAGCTGATTTAAAATGAGGGGACAGTGTGGCTTTTTAAGAACTTAAGAACTGTTTTTTTTTCTTTTTGCTGATTTTTTTTATTTTTTTTACAGATTCAAAATCTACAGAATGCAACATTGGTATTATAGATATAATGAATATTTCTAGAATCCAGCTTTGCTGGAACTTTGCAATTATCTAAAGTGATTTTCAGAAAAGTAAATTATAGATATAGTGTGCCACTTGCATCTATACATGGTTTTTCATGCGACAATATGGAATTGTATACAGCTGATACAGTTTAAATAAAATGGCTTGTAGCATTTCAAAGTTGTTTCAATTTCATAAACGTGTCACTAGGTGGCACTTTAAAACAAGCATAAACTTGCTTGCATGCAATGAAATTCAGAGTTTAATGGATATTATGTGCTGCTGTGCTTTTAACTCTGTCTTCTTACAGTTGTTAATTTTACCCTTCTTCTGCTCCAGGATATAAAAACAAAATACACAAATGCTACAATCAAGAAAGAGCACAGAGGTTATGTGTATAAAATTGGTGCCCAAACATGACCTCTGTTTTACAAAGCATCTAAACAACAAGACATTTTTCTTGAAATATGGACTTAATTTTTTTTTTTTTTAATATGTAGACCTTGATTTATTATTGTTCTGCACAGAACTGGGACATGGTATTGTTATAAAACTAAAATTTAGTAGTACAGTTTGGTGGAACATTAATGTAGACCAGGGTTCAAAGCCTCATCTAGACATTTGAAACATGACATACTGTAGGCTGTTCTGTGACTAGCACTATGGCAAGAATTGGATGGAGTCCCCAAGCAAAGAATAACACGTGGACGCATGGATGCAACAATAACAATGTGCATATGCGATTACATCATAAGTCAGGGTTGATTTTGCACCAATCAACCTTATGCTTTCTATTATATCCTGATATATTATGCATATTTTCTGCATACACATAACTATATTCCATGGGCATTTATTAGTGATGTGGTTTGGGTGTACCCTGGGTCATAGGTGAACCTAACCCATTCATGGTTTGCGGAACCTGCTTGACTAATACACAATTTTCTGCCACAGTACACCGCTAAACATAATGCATTCCTGGACTTTGAAGTTAGGTCATTATGAATTAGGCTCCATTCACACTGGCTTAAAAAATGCTGTTTCTATAGGAATTTTGTGTTCTACCTGTAGAAGCAGGTATTATATGTGTCCATGCACATTATGATGATTATAAGCATATTTTAAGCTCAGCGTTTAGGGGCAGGAAGGTTTCTGATTGGAGCTTTCTGGCAGAAAACCTAAATCTAAACTTGCCTAAACTCATCTAAACTATGAACTAAAATTCTCTATCTGAAAGTTATTTTTTCTGCTAAGGGAACTGTATATTTAAATCAATATCAACAGATGCTATTTTCATAAAAGGTAGACATTAAAATACAATTAGGCTTTCCAAGTGATATTATAATGCTAAAGCTTATGTGAGATTTTAGTGTTTGGGTTTATATCTACATTAAAAACTGTTTGCATTCTTTGAATTGCAGTGCTAGACATATTTTCTTATTTGCCCTACTGGTATGCACATATCAGTGCACCCTAAAGTCCTTCATGGATCATTATCAACTGATTGCTAGCTAGCTCCTCAACTGTAAACTTTTATTAATTGGGCTTTGTTCCCTCCCTTTGTTCGAAAGCAATAAAGAATAAAGTGCAAAAACAGTATGCACCCAAACCACCTTACATTATATTACTCATTTCCACCCACCAAATCCCCATAGATAAAATAAAAAAAATAAGCATATACCAGTTAGGCCAATTGTCACTGGTTAAAACTGTTTTGACCCAGGCCAATTTTACATTGCATCCCCTTGAGCAGGGATAAGCAATTAGCGGACCTCCAGCTGTTGCAAAACTACAAGTTCCATCATGCCTCTGCCCCTGGGTGTCATGCTTGTGGCTGTCAGAGTCTTGCTGTGCCTCATGGGACTTGTAGTTCTGCAACATCTGGAGGTCCGCTAATTGCATATCCCTGCCCTAGAGTTTCCTATTTTTTTTAAAATTGCCCTAATGCTGACCAATTTTATAGTGCTGTATCATCTGCGGTTTCATAACACATATAGCAAAACACCTGCCTGTACTATTTTTCTCTAGTACATTTAAAACAATTCTCCCTCATTTAAAATGGCTCGCTGCTTTAGCTTGGCTAGAAAGCATCAGGTATTTTTCGCTGATAGTCCATTCAAGAGCTGATTTTTACTGCATCCTTTGAAAAAAATAAATCTAAACACTGTGCTTCAAAAACACTGCATATGCTCATCTCGGATTATTAAATATCAACTTCTCATCAGCCCCTGCTTTACTAGCCACCCAATGCACACTGCTGAAGCCTGACATAACACATGCTATAGGAAAGCTAGTATCTCAATCACATATTGGGCTGCCTGCAGCCAGTAGTCCTTGTGTATGCATATGATGGCATAAGCATTCTAGTTGGAAAAAAAGACATAAAAAAGTGATGGCAGGTGATGAAATGGCTGGGTCAACGGCTGGACTAGCATTTGATTCACAGACATATGCCCACTCTATCTTGTTTTAGGAACTATTGTCCTCCTTGATCAAGACCTTTGTACAGGAAGTTTCCCATGAAGCTTCCTCTGTTCATTCCATAAATAAATAAGAGACAGCACTTCAAACAACTATGATTCATATGAAAAAAAGCATCATAGGAAGAAATAAAATTACAACAGACTACATGCACAAGATAAGATATGTTTTTACTCTGAAAAGTTGTGATTCCCACCTGCCTGATCCTGAGTGTCTGAATATCAGCTGAAGGTTTTTTCTGGTATCTATCCATGTATATTGATGTTTGCTAATTGTTGTTCTTTTAGCCTGGATCTCCTCCCTGTTCTAATGTAAATGTATATGATGCTTGTAGCTTAGAGTTTATGTCTCGATAGAGGAACTGTGGAGAGATCTTGTGCATGTACTACAATTTACTGCTTTATCTTTATATGATGCATTCTTTCATAAATATATGAAAATCAAAATATTAGCTGTTTGGAGTGTTGCCTATTACATATTAATAGAGTATTATTCCTGGGTCTTTCTTGAGTAAACCCAATGGTTCCAGCAGCTGTATTGATGTAATTAACCCTTTATGCACTGATGCTGTGATTTGGGTGTGCCTTTTGTTTTACTAATGTTTTCCTCTGTTCATTTACCCTGTGACCTCAAATCAAGGATATTTCTATGTTTCAGAAACCGGCTTTTTAAACCCATTAGAGACATTTCTCTCTCTACTCTTACCTACAAGGTGGTATTTCTTGCAGTCATTAAACAAATTGGCTTTTGTGTCAGAGGGGTGGCATTTGTTTTCTGGATTTATTGTCTTTTGCTTTGTGTTGGGTTAAACGTCTTGCCTCTGTTTTGTATTTTTATTTCATGCGGATAAGGCCTCTTTTAAGCGTGGCATGCTCAAAGTGCAGCATTCACTTGTGACAGACCATTTGTTCCGGAAGCTGCATTTTGTAAGCCAAGGTTTGGTCCAAACTTGTGCTTAAATAAAAACTTAAGCTCGTCTCTATTGAGGAGTAGGAGTAAAAGTCCCGAAAATGTCACTTTGTCACGGACAGCTGAGCTTGTGAGTGTTGCCGGGCAGGGTGGGAACTATCATATGTGGCACACTGACAGATTCATCCTCTGGCTCCCCCAGCTTCAGAGCTGTTCAGCCACTCAGGGTTCTGATTGATGGTGAGAATCTGGTGCCCACCTACTTCTTTGTCACTGGTCGGGACTAGTTAGGGGGCATTGTCAGCCTCAGGGATGATTGCGCAGTACTTCTGAGGCGATGTGCAAGGCAGCGTGAGGTTAAAAAAATGTATTTTATGTAGCAACTGAACTGTGAGACATTGGATTGAAAACTGCTCTGCCCAATTTCTCACAGTTAGGGCAGTGCTACGTGGAAAACCAGATAACATCTTGATCTTTGTCAGCTTTTTTACTTGTATCTTTAGACTTTTAGATGGATGTAAAAAAGGGCTGTTAGCTGACAAAGATCAAGATGGTATCTGTTTTTTCATGTAGAACTGTCCTGACTGTGATAAATTGGGCAGAACAGGTCCTCACTTATACAGATATACAGTATCTCACAAAAGTGAGTACACCCCTCACATTTTTGTAAACATTTTATTCTAGCTTTTCATGTGACAACACTGAAAAAATGACACTTTACTACGATGTAAAGTAGTGAGTGTACAGCTTGTATAACACTGTAAATTTGCTGTCCCCTCAAAATAACTCAACGCACAACCATTAATGTCTAAAATGCTGGCAACAAAAGTGAGTACACCCCTAAGTGATGTTCACATTGGGCCAAATTAGCCATTTTTCCTCCCTGGTGTCATGTGACTCATCAGTGTTACTAGGTCTCAGGTGTGAATGGGGAGAAGGTATGTTAAATTTGGTGTTATGGCTCTCACTCTCTCATACTGGTCACTGGAAGTTCAACATGGCACCTCATGGCAAAGAACTCTCTGAGGATCTGAAGAAAGAATTGCTGTCTACATAAAGATGGCCTAGGCTATAAGAAGATTGCCAAGACCCTTAAACTTAGCTGCAGCACGGTGGCCAAGACCATACATCGGTTTAAAAGGACAGGTTCCACTCAGAACCGGCCTCGCCATGGTCAACCAAAGAAGTTAAGTGTATGTGCTCAGCATCATATCCAGAGGTTGTCTTTGGGAAATAGACATATGAGTGCTGCCAGCATTGCTGCAGAGGTTGAGGGGGTGGGGGATCAGGCTGTCAGTGCTCAGACCATACGCCGCACACTGCATCAAATTGGTCTGCATTGCTGTTGTCCCAGAAGGAAGCCTCTTCTAAAGATGATGCACAAGAAAGCCAGCAAACAGTTTGCTGACTAAGGATATGGATTACAGGAACCGTGTCCTGTGGTCTGATGAGACCAAGATAAACATATTTAGTTCAGATGGTGTCAAACGTGTGTGGCGGCAACCAGGTGAGGAGAACAAAGACAAGTGTGTCTTGCCTACAGTCAAGCATGGTGGTGGGAGTGTCATGGTCTGGGGCTGCATGAGTGCTGCCGACACTGGGGAGCTACAATTCATTGAGAGAACCACGAATGCCAACATGTACTGTGACATACTAAAGCAGAGCATGATCCCTCCCTTCGGAGATTGGGCCGCAGGGCAGTATTCCAACATGATAACAATCCCAAACACACCTCCAAGATGACCACTGCCTTGATAAAGAAACTGAGGGTAAAGGTGATGGACTGGCCAAGCATGTCTACAGACCTAAACCCTATTGAGGCTGAGACAAGTAAATAGGCACCAAAAGTGCCACAACAAACTGCATGCTGCTGCAAGATGCAGACACATTATTATAACCCAAATTTTATATAGGGCACTCTTTAAAAGTCTTCACAGCTATTCATTTTTGAGTTAACTGTAAACTGACCCTAGAATTATTCTTTACAGTAAGGTATATGCAGATATTTCTGATGTGTTTTGCACACTTGTTAGTAATGTGCTTGTGTGTACCATATATATTTGTTTGCATTCATATGTGCATTTGTGAGGGAGGCTTTAACCTTTTTTTTTTTTTTAATTTAGTTTAGTTTTTGAAACACTTGTTCTTCTAATTTTTTTTCACTATCTTTATTGCTGTCACAAGATTGTTGACAAGCCCATATGTAAGAGCATATATGGAGTGACAGATACTCTTTATGGAGGCTTCTGGGGTCTAAAGACTCCTCTGTGATGCCCCCAACAAGACTAAGTACAGAGTTTACTTGATAGGTTGTTTTCATGGCTGTATCAACATTGATCTGACAGCACTTCTGGGTTCATTTATAACAAAGGAAATTGAGAAACATGTTTGCATCCTGAAACAGATGACAGAATACCACTCATGGAGGAAATAGGTGAGCTTGGAACATGTGGGGGGCACAGAGTTTCTGGGTTACAGCTGAATCGCTTGTATAAGAAAGCTCTGTATAAAGCACACATTCCCATTACTGTGCCATAATAACTACAACAGCAGCAATGAAAAGGTTTTACACAATACAGATACCGCTATAGAATGCTATTGTAGAACTGTTCAACTCCTGAACTTTGTGCAAGATTCCAGCTGTTACTGACAGCAGGCGGTTCCTGCAGAAACACTTGTTGGGACTCACCACAATGGCTAAGAAGCCATGCAACTGTAGTCCATTTTTTCCTCTACACTTAAAAAAAATGTTTTTGTAAATTATGTATTGTATACAGTATTTTCTTGTATACATTTGAAGAGCTGCTCCCACAGGAGCCACATGGTAGATCGATTTCTCTGTTCTGCTTTGACTCTGAGAGCAATCTAGGCCCTAATGACACACCAGGTTAAGCAAATGGATACTGCACTGCTACTGGGAGCACAAATATTGATACCCTGCCCACAACTAAGGTTCAGTGTCAAAAAGCAAATATCAGACCGGTTAATAATAAACAAACCCAATGCAGTATATTATTATGGGTTCCAGTAAATAGCTGTATGCACAGTAAAGGATTAGGTCAATCACAGTTCACTAAACAATATGTTCCCTAGGCTTGAAAACAGTAACAGCAATGGTAACCAATACTGTTATAACTCCTCTAGAGTGCACTCTATATGAATGGCAGTGATTACATTTAAACTCCCTAAAGAAGTACCTCTTACTATGGACAATAGGCAGTTTTCTTGTGAGCAGTTTTTAGCCCTGGTTCTTCAGCCAGTCTTTACGGTGGTGCACATGAATGCAGTCCCGGTAAAGTCTGGATGCAGTAAATAATGTTGCTAGTTAGATGGCCAGTTCCTATGTGCTCAGTATCTGCTGGCAGCAACAGGTTAATGGCAGCAGTTTACTCTTACCAGTTTCAGTGATACAGCAATGGGGGTCCCGCTCTCCTGATGTCAGCTCACTTATGAATCTTGTAGCAGGTTGATGGGCACACAGGAGCAGGGATGTGCACACCTCAGTCTCCTTTCAGAAAAGATGGAATTCCTCACTATTCAGTTTGTCAAAATACATTTCTCTCTCTTTTTACCCAGCTCGCATATGCAATACTCGTCCAATTGTCCATTAACTGTCACAGTATAGTTTCTTTCCCAAACTTCATCTCCCATGATTTCATGTTACCAACTATCAAGTCTCTTGAGCTCCTAATGGTGGATGGAGATGGGGTAGTGTTAACCCATTCAGCCAATGTCAATTGAGAACACAAAGAGCACTGCAGCACAATGTCCCCTGTCTCTAGTCAAGCACCTGGTTAAATATTAACGATAAGGTTTAGGTAAAAATGAAAGTCCACTAATCAAAAGTGCAATGTAATGATGAAAGGTGTGGCTTACTTAATAAGCTGTTGTATTTGTCTTAAATTAGAACTATAGGCAAAACTTTCTTTTGCATTGTAAATAAAGCAAGGGAGGGTTATAACCCCTGTCAGATTTTTTTTTCACCATCTGTGTCCCATTGCAGAGATTTTCCTTCACTACCTGTTTCATAGCTAAACAGTAAATGAGAGGAAATCCCTGCAAATTGAGGGAACCCTGGGTCACCAGAACTATTTGTCTCCATTGGAAGATTTCATCTCTATTACTTTTCTGGGGACAGCCCAAAAGTTGACAGCAATAAAAACTGACAGAGGCTCTAATCTATTTCCACTCTATCCAAAACTAAAAAAAAAAATGTTTTGCCTTTAGTTACACTTTAAATAGAGACAAAACCATAGTGCTGGTATAGCTATATATCCTTTCCCCTGTGATCTGGTGAACCAGTTTGTGGTTTGTTGCTTCTTTGCCATTTCTTAATATGGCCCACGACGCCCCCTGCCCCCCCCCCCCCTTGACTACTCAGCTTGGCCATGCATTCTATGCTGGTGGTAAGTGGTAGTGTACACTAGCTGCTCCATCTATTATTAATTGGCACAAAGAGTCTCGACAGGCTGTACTGCTGTTTTTAATGGTTTTGCTCAGATGATTAGTTATACGCAAGGGTTGTTGGGACAAGCAGTTTTAGAAACTGCACTTACATCAAAAGCTGTTTGAATTCCACAGTTGAGCGATTCTGAATTTTGGAGCTGCTGAGCTACATCATATGACCCAAGCTATGAGAAAGTATTTAAACCATTAAGTACATTATACTTGATTTCTACGTGTTGTATTATTACTGTCTGTGTCTGCAATGTGTACTTTTTAAGGGAGCTCAAACTGCAACTTTAAATTTTGAACAGTTTCAATACTGTAAACCATGCTGACAGCAGAGGTGCATATCATGGTGGGTTAAATTAGCCACTTGACCACTGGGCACTTAAAGCCCCTTAACAACCAGACCGATTTTCAGCTTTCAGTGCTCTCACATTTTGAATTACAATTACTCAGTCATGCAACACTGTACCCATATGAAATTTTTGTCCTTTTTTCACACAAATAGAGCTTTCTTTTGGTGGTATTTAATCATCGCTGGGTTTTTTATTGTTTACGCTATAATTAAAAAAAGACAGAACATTTTGTAAAAAAATGCATTTTTATTTGTTTCTGTTATAAAATTTTGCAAATTAGTAATTGTTCTTCATACATTTTGGCCAACATTTATACTGCTACATGTCTTTGGTAAAAAATAAACAAATTAGTGTATATTATTTGGTCTTTGTGAAGGTTATAGAGTGTACAAGCTATGGTGCCAATCACTGAATATTGATCACACCTGATGTACTGACAGCCTATCTCATTTCTTGAGACCCTGACATGCCAGGAAAGTACAAATACCCCCCAAATTACCCCTTTTTGGAAAGTAGACATTCCAAGGTATTTAGTAAGAGGCATGGTGAATTTTTTGAAGTTGTAATTTTTTCCCACAATTCTTTGCAAAATGAAGATTTGTTTTCTCACCAAATTGTCATATATTAACAAGTTATTTCCACACCCAGCATATGCATACCACAAATTACGGTTCACTGCTTAGTTGCTAGAGGTTAAATCACATCATTACTGTTAACTGATTGGTTGCTAGAGGTTACAGCATATTATTATCGGACACTGACTGGTTGCTAGAGGTTATATCACATCATTTCTTCTTGCTGGTTGGCTTTTAGAGATTACAGCACACATTACAGCACACTGGTTCGTTGATAGGGGTTACAGCACATCATTACTGTTAACTGACTGGTTGCTAGAGTTTACAGCACACATTAAGGCTCACTTATTAGTTGCTAGAGGTTACGGCACAACACTTCTGTTTGCTGATTGGTTGCTAGAGGTTACAGCACATCATTACTGCTCACTAAATAGTAGCTAGAAGTTACAGCACATTTCTGCTTGCTGATTGCTTGTTAGCGGTTACATCATAAATACTGAAGTGTTGTCTTGTACTGTAGCAGAATTTAACATGAGGCAGGAAAGATGGGGCTAATGAAGCCAACCAGGATTACCTTCAAAACAGTACAAAGCAAGCAGAGAGGCAGAGATAAGGGATAGCTCAGTGCCTAAAGCAGTGACAGTTCACCTCAGCAGGCCAAATGAGCTAATTTAGGTTGTTGAACATTCCAGCTGTCTGCTCATCCATACCAACCAGTATGCACAGGCAGCGCTGATAGTAAAGTAAGCAGAGGAGGATGATAATAGTCTAGCAGCTAAAACAATGAAAAACATCAGCTCAACTAAGCACGTGCCCATTCAGAGTCAGAAGTCTCACCGCCCACTGGCTTTCCGCTCATTCGTGCTGCCTGAGGAATGCCATTACCTCCTCTCTGTGATATTCCCTCACTCCCCCCGGCTCCTCCAGCTGCTTGTCAGTGTCTCATCTCCACTCGGCCAGCTCCGGTGTCAGTCAGACTCCTCTCTGACATTGGCGGACTGCAGCTCTCCACTACACAGCGGCGATTCCTCAGCTTGACCTCAGATCTGATGTACACAGGCAGGCAGCATGCATAGCAAGGGACGGGGTCAGAGCGTCAGTGGAGCTCAAGGCCCCACCCACCCACTCAAAGCCTGTACTGCATGCTGATGCCGGCTGCCTGTGTCACTGTCTGGACGCCGTGCACGGTGGATATGCAGTGCCATCAGATCCGCTGATGGAGGTCCTGATTTATGGACTTAAAGGGCAGCTCTGCTTTGGGCCCCAATACAATGACAGGGCCCTGGGCTGCTGCCCCTTTTGCCCTGCGGTAAAGACAGCCCTGGTCCCTTCTGTCTAAAGCTTTACTGACTTTACTGATCGCTTTTGAATTCAGTCATGGAATAGGATTGCAAAGACTAAAGTGTTTTTTAAAGACTCAACGTTTTTACTTTAATGCATTCTTTGCATTAAGGTAAAAAACCTTCTGTACCACAGGATCCCCTCAGCCTACCCCTTATACTTATCTGACCCTGATCTCGATCCAGCTTTGTACCCGAGAGCAGCAGCTCTCTCGGCTCTCTCTCTCCTTACAGGGTAGACAGATAGCAGTGGGAGACATTGACAATAATGAGGGAATGGGGGCAGGGACAAGCTACGCTGTTTGTGTCTTTATACGCAGAAAGGGCAACTCGGGATCAAGCCTGCACGAGTGATCCCTTAGGAAGAGGAAGAGCCAGGAGTGCGGTGGTGGACCTCAGAATAGGAGGATTGGGGCTGCTCTGTGCCAAAACCATAGCACAGAGCAGAGCAGATGAGCTTAACATGTTTATTATTATAAATAAATAAATCAAGGTTCACAATCCATTTAAATATTGGGGCTTACAATATGCATGGCAATTCACATATAGCACAGATATAAAAAAACTTTTGAAACTGTGAGATTTCAGGACCAGAGATAGAAAACAACTGGGGAGCTGGGCACTGTCATAGAAGATATGTACCAATGCAAAAAAATAAGCAAAAACTACCATACAGCAAGGAGAGGGATTTTAATGCAACTTCAAGGGCAACATTGAAAACACACAAATCATTTAAATATTCTGCCTTAAAGCTGTGCAATGGTGTTATGAAATAGGATGGTTTTTATTAATAATCTCAATGACAATATACACTGAGAGCACAATTTTTTTCTTTTACAATTAGCTTGGCTTACATACAGCAACAACACCCCAATCTGATTAATTTCAGTTTGAAAAAGACTCAAGACTCAGAAGATTGCTTTATCCGTGACACATGCATTTCCCTCACTTTACTTGATAGATAGAAATTGGGCGGAAGTTTACTGCTCCTGTTCTCACTAATGCAAAACTACCCTGCTGTTGTCCAATTTCTATCAGGCTGTCATTAAGTATGAGCATACTTCAGGTGAATCAGCAGTTTAAAACTGGCCAGAAACAGGATATTTTTATTATGATACCTGAGAAAACAGGTAGGATCTTGCTACATGAATTAAGAGACTGTGGATGACACATCAGTGTAAAACTGGTCAGCAGCAGGATATTTTACTTCTACTTACATTTACTAGGGGCAAACAGCACAGTCTAGGGCATTGCTACAACAAATAAGATACTGCAGAGGATACAGCAGTGTAAAAACTGACCAGTAGCAGACAAGTTTTAATCAGGGATAACAGGTCAAAATGTACTAGAGACAAAGAGTACAGACAGGCATTTTACTACAATAATTAGAAGACTGCAGATAGCACAGTAGTATAACATTGGCCAGCAAGAGGTCAGTTTTAATTTGGGATAATGGGCCTAACTGGTGTAACTTTTAGTTAATTTATTTGAGTGGGAATGGTAGTGGGGTTGGTGGTGAATGTGAGTGATATAATGTGAGATGGTTTAGGTTCACACTGTTCTTGCGCTTAGCTTTTTTTTCTTTCAAATGATGCAGTGGTGTGCTGCAAACAAACTCCAAGAATAGATGTTCAGTAAAATGCGAAAAACTCCATTATGAGCACCCTAAACTTTAAAAGGGTCCCATACGTCATTTTTTTTTAAACACAAGCCCTGCAGCCAAAAAAAAAAGCTGCTTAATTGAAAATGAAGGCCCTAACAACAAAAAATAAAAGCTGCTACCCCCCCCCCCCCGAAAAAGGAAAATCACAAAATAGAAATAAAAGTGTCTAATGACCTCCAGGCAACCGCAAATAAGATGAAATAAAAAAGAAAACAATAATAAGAACAACAAAAAAAATAAGGAACTTTAATTGCTCAAAAAGCTACCAATCAGAACTAATGTACAGTTTCCTAATTAATCCTAATGTGTCCACTTTTTCAATGCCTTCCCTGCAACAGCTTTCAATTCACTGACACTAAAGCTGCTCTGTGCTCCCACCCCCTTTATTGTGAGTGGAGCAGTTTAAAGCAGTATTAAGCCCAAAAGCAAACATTTATTATATTGATGCTTACCAATTCTTAGATGTGATGGCTGTATTAGTTCCATGATGCCTGATGGTCATAGTTCAAATGCAACGCAGTGCATTATGGTTTAAAACATTCCCCTGAGTAAATCTGCATATAAATGCATCCAGACTGCAAATCTCAAAACTGCAGCATTTAGCAAGAACCTGAACATCATTCCTAGTGCCAATACATAGTTAATATATTGGCAATATTAACAATAAATGGACAACAATAGGGTAATGGTGGAAAATCTCAAGTGACAGACAGCGATGTTAATGCATTAACTACTGACAGAGGTGAGAATACACAGGCAAAAACAGACAATGATAGCAATACAAAAGTCCCCTCATCATCCAAAGGAGGAAACACAACCCATGCCTCCTCCTTGCTTTCTTCTCTGCAGCATTAACTTTCTGCTTCAGCACACTATTGCCTGGGAATAGTGATAGTGATATCAATACTCCTGTCAGTCATTTAGTGAGCCCGAGTTCTGTCAGTGCAACCCATAGATCCACAGGCTTATTGAATAACTAGCATCTCATGCTTAAAACTAGAGGGTTTCCATCTATACTGGTAGACTGAATAACATTCTACACCTAGAAAACCATATGTTTCATGTAGACAGTAACCATTAAACTGTAATAATTATTCTTTTGAGACTGCACATCAAAGGGAACAATTAGTAAAGTGTGGTCATCTGTATGATCATGATATGACAGACATCAGATAAATATACTACAGGCGCATACACCATAAGTCATTTTCCTCCTGTCACATATACATGCACGCCAGAAAAAATGCAGTAAAGGAATCTGTATTCACTGCAGATTACTTGTGCAGGGAGCTAATGTAAACTGACAAAGAGCATAAATTCATTCTGAATGTCCATTTGCAGCAAACAGTTTCTATCATTTTTTATATTGCTTCTCTTTTTCTGGTAAAGAAATTTCTCTAGGCTCTTGACCTTAATTCTTTTTTCTGTTGTCTACAAAATGTTGCTTACATTTTAGTCCACTATACTATACTTCAACTAAACTCAGCCCTTAGAATTCACATCCAACTCTACCAACAATCAACTTTTATATAAAAAATGTCACATTGCAAGAGACTATCATTTGAGTGGCCATTACATAAGACTGGTATGTTAGAGACTGTTTCCATATTACAATAAACCGAGAATCCTCCACTCTTAGTTTGTAAGCTCTACCCTCAAATTGTAAATTATTTGATATAACATTTTGGTATGTGTAGCTAATCACCAGCATATTAATATCATGTAGCACGTTTTTGTAAAATAATATACGTCCATGCTTGGGATCAGAAGACTGACTAACTTCTTTAAGTTGGGTGATCAATTTAAAGAACAAACAACTGCATCATCCTTTTCAGCAGATGCAGTAGGGTCTTCTAGTATGTCTGATTCACATTTCTCTTCACTTTCAGAGTTCTTGGGCACATCCATCACGAATGAGAGGCATCTGTGTACCACCCACAACTTTGTGACTTAAAGCTTCAAAAAGGCTAATTAATGCAACCAGATAAAACAAAAAAGCAGTGTTGTCCATAGCAATTGATCATATTATCATTAAACAAAGAATATCAATTGACATTTAGGGGTTTATTTACTAAAGCTGGAGAGTGCAAAATTAGTCACAATTCTGCAGAGAAACCAATCAGCTTCTAACCTCAGCTTGTTTAATTAAGCTTTAGCAATAAAACCTGAAAGCTGATTGGTTTCTCTGCAGAATTGTGACTAATTTTGCACTCTCTATCTTTAGTAAATAAACCCCTTAGAGACATGTCACAGCTTGTATGAGAGCTGACCAAAGAGAGCCTAACCATGCTCCACAAACTCAGTAGGAATGCAGGAAGTTGCAGACCGATAATGTCACATCACCTCAAAATTTTAGACAGACAAATGACACTGCAGCACTGCCAAGGACAGCCCCTTCTAACATTTCACTCAATAGTGGCTTGATCACAAAGATAGGAGAAGCATGTAGGGAAAGCTCATTATACAGTATACAACCATAGTAACTTAAAGTGGAATTCCAGTTAAAATGGCATTCTGCCCTTGCTTAGTATGATTAAAAACTGAAAGTTTTGTATTATGTATTTTCTTAATTACTGATTGTCTAGATTAGAAATAACAGTCTAACCTAGACAATCAGCAAACTCCCGAGGTTTACTGATAATGGTGTGCCTGTACAACCGAATTTGGCTGCTCACAGACACTTACTTTAACCATTGTCAGTGTCTGTGTAATCATCAGAGCACATCTCTGATTGACCCCACCCCCATCCTGCCCAGGTCCATCCCACCTGGCCCTGCTCCCTTCCTTCACGGCTATCAGCACTATCAAAAACAAGCTCCTCTTAGCATTGCATAAATGTATTAAGATCAAATAAGAATTTCAGATGGCTGCACTCTTCACTGGCTTTATTATAAAGCACACATTGCAAACATTACATAACAGCGGGAGAGGAAAAAAGATTGACCGCCAGTCATTTTCCGCCCCCCACTGTTATGTGATGTTTACGATGTGTACTTTATAATAAAGCCAGTGAAGAGTGCAGCCATTCAAAGTTCTTAAACAGAAGGGAGAAAGGAACCGCCCCAGGTGACAATCCTTGTCAATCCAGATCCAGGTGCAGGTCACATCCGTGATCCTCAGTAGTGCCAAATAACAAGTGAAGACCGCACTCCGGAACTGTAGAACTACATGTGTTTTATTGCATGCTGTACAGTACACTCAATTGCAAACCAGGCAGACAATAGTGCAGCCACAAACAAGGAAGGGTTAACGTATTTCACGGACCCTATGTCCGCTTAGTTATAACCCGGTTATGACTAAGCAGACAGAGGGTCTGTGAAACGCGTTAACCCTTCCTTGTTTGTGGCTGCACTATTGTCTGCCTGGTTTGCAATTGAGTGTACTGTACAGCATGCAATAAAACACATGTAGTTCTACAGTTCCAGAGTGCGGTCTTCACTTGTTATTTGGCATTCAAAGTTCTTCCTTGATCCTGATTAGTGGCTGAAGAGCTTGGCTGGTGCCTTTCTGTAATGGCATTGTAGTGATTAGCAAAGAGGAGGAGTGGTAACCTGTACATTTTCTTGATTGCATAAACTACATGCTACTGCAACCACAGAGCTGCTTCCACACCTGGGAGATCAAAGGAGAATTCAGGCTCTCTGTTTCCAAGGGAATTCTTCACACAATGGTACGTCACTTCCGGAAGTGACGATGTTGGCCCACAATGTTCACACCAGCTGGCGATGTACATGACTTCCGGAAATTACGCCATCATGACGCAGGAGACACGCAGCAGGCAGCAATGTGGGGAAACTTTTATGGGCTTTGCGGTCATGTGACACCACAGCTTTTAACAAGAAACAAGTTACAAGTTACAAATATAGTTGCTTTTTCACATATAACAGTGTAATTATGTTGGGGTGTATGATTCTTGGAGGGAGAGTTACAACAAGACTTTACTTCTCTTATTATTATTATTATTATACAGGATTTATATAGCACCAACAGTTTGCGCAGCGCTTTACAATATGAGGGCAGACAGTACAGTTACAATACAATACAGGAGGAATTGGAGGGCCCTGCTCGTTAGAGCTTACAATCTACTTTACGTCTCAAAGGGATACATACCATATAAACATCAAGTCAGCAAAAATGACAGCAAACTGATATAAAGTTGTAATTATATTATATAGACAAAATTCAGTGCTCACAAAAACATTTGATTATACCATAGACCAAATA
Source organism: Glandirana rugosa (assembly GCA_018402905.1). Taxonomy (NCBI): domain Eukaryota; kingdom Metazoa; phylum Chordata; class Amphibia; order Anura; family Ranidae; genus Glandirana; species Glandirana rugosa. Next base: position 791,973 of record BLSH010123562.1, on the reverse strand, counting down.
AGGTACTGGGATCCATTCACAGAACCAGCTTTCATGTGGTATGTAGGTGTCTGGACACATTTTCCCTGAATATCGCTTGCGATCCTGCAACTGTCAATTCACTATACCGATTTGTGATATTTACCACAAAAAGCTCAAAACTGTCATTAAAAAAAGGGGTTAAAGTCAATTCACAGAAGGAAATAAATAATTAAATGCATGTGGTAATTAAACAGTAACCCAGTAACCTTAGTAATCTCTGCCTTTTTGGATCAGTTCTCTTAACAGTAATGCATAGAAACCTAAATATGAAAATATGGAAATTTTTGGGGTTGATTTAGTAATATATATATATATATATATATATATATATATATATACTATATACTAAAGGAAAAACGTTGTTTAGCTTTG
>BLSH010123562.1:777894-791570 GCA_018402905.1 Glandirana rugosa | reverse complement strand
TGAAAATATGGAAATTTTTGGGGTTGATTTAGTAATATATATATATATATATATATATATATATATATATATATATATATATATATACTATATACTAAAGGAAAAACGTTGTTTAGCTTTGGATAGAGTGGAGGTGAATTAGAACTTATTCACAATTATTTTTAGAGATATCTTTGGTTTAAATATTCATAAGACAGAGTGAGATTATGAGTAGACAAGTATTCTTACCAAGGTGTGGAACTTGAGCTGTTAGGGAAGGGGTGTCATAAATTTGAAGGCTTGACAGATGGATACCAGAGTGACACTTTTTAGAACATCAGAAAATTACAATGGCTATTCTTTACCAAGAAAACACAGACCTGTCCAAAGTCATAGCAATGACTTTGCCAAATTTCACAGCAAAAAGGCAGAGTTTCTCAATCAGGGTTCCCCCAGAGGTTACCAGGGGAAAATAGTATAAAAAAACTACACACAGGGGCGTGGCCTGGCGCATGGAGGACTGAGACATGTTTGATCTCGGCTCCCGCTCTGACCGGACACTTCACCATTATACCGGCCATCTACAGCGTTACCATCCGCATACATGGGCAAGTGGAATAAAGGAGACGGCAGGGGTTCTGGACAGAGCTACAAGTATAGTGAAATGGTGAGGTTTTTCAACCGTTCTGGCCAGCACGGTAAGAGCTCATCCTCAAGATGGCATGGCCACCTGCATCCGGCTCTCATACTCCCTCCAGGCCTCTCACCAGACAGTGGGCTCGCTCTCCCCCTGAGTCAGAGCATGGCTCCAGGAGATCCAGGAGCCCCTCACCCACTTCCCGCAGCTCCAGTCGTGGATGGGACATGGAGGCCTATATAAAGGCTTTACCCACCAGGAGTGACTTTGAGGCCTATGTCACTAGAATGAATGCACATAGAGGCAGGAATTATCAGACCTGCGTAAAGACATAGGCCACCACATGGAAGATGTTGAGATGGTAGTGGAGGATACAGTAGCTAAACTGAATGACCACAATGCTATTCTCCGAGAACACACTGATCAGATCCAGCAACTCTTCTATGGCCTAGATGACCAGGAAAATAGGAGTAGGAGGAGTAACATCTGCATACGGGTCATGCAAGAATCAGTTGAACCCAAGGACTTAGAAGGTGCTGCCAAATCCATTTTTAATCAGCTCCTACAATTACCCCTGCATTCCCAGATTGACATTGACCTATTCGTTGGGCACTGGGCCCTCGTAACCCAAATCCTGCATACCCACAGGATGTCATTTGCAGGGTTTATTACTTCAAAATCAAAGCCAGCATCATGCAAGCAGCTCGTACTCAATATATCATCATGTTTAATGACACACCAGTGATGCTACTTGTGGATCTTTCTAAGATGACTTTAGCAATGCAGAAAGCCCTCAAGTCATTCACCGATGCTTTACAAGCCAGACACATCAAGTATCGCTGGGGTTTCCCATTCTATCTCTCAGCTACCCATGATGGCAAGTCGGCTATACTGCAAACTTTTTGGGAACATTTGAACTTCCTCAAATTGCAATTCCGGATTGGCCACTAAAGGCTGCAACCCCGGGACTCCCCCTCACCACAGGATGGCAACAACATACAAAAAAGAAGCAAAGAGCCTCATCTGTGTCCAAATCGTCAGCTGGATGAGGCCTTATAACTTGTAGATGCATATCCCAGCTGCAGTGTTCTTTTCTTCTTACCTTTGGAAGCCCTACGGCCCTGTAGGCTTTGATGAGCCCTTGTTCCTGGGTTCACTTAGTATGTTTAGCTCCTTTCTCATAGACAATTTTTGGACTGAAATTAACCATTTTTGTTCCTCCTCCTCCCCTTCCCCTTATTAATGTTGAGAAGTTATCTCCTTGTATCCAGCAGAGATATCTGATTTTCCTGCCTCAGAGACTCTTTCTCCTCACACAGGCCTAAAAGCGAAGCCTCTGCTTGCTGATTTCTGTATTATATATAGTTTAATTGTTTAACACTGTTGGTGATCCATTTATGTGTTATACCGGTCGAAGCGGGTTGGCCTCCCCCTTTCGCCGGTCATGATCCCCACATTAGGGTTTACAGAGTTTATAAAAGCTCTGTCTTTGCATATAGCAATAAGTTATTTATGCAAACCACTGCTTTTTGTCATTTACTCCACTAGATGGCGCACCAGACTCCCTCATAAACAATTTTTCTGCCTCGCTGCATTTTGGCTACGTATAGTACACAACGACTTTGTTTGTGCTCCCCACCAGCCGCATGTCCCAGCCAGACGATTCCTACACAACATATTGCTACTTGACTTATGGATTGCTGTCCATACACTATATCTTTTCTCTACACAGTGTACCTCATACACTTTTCCTTATACTTCCCCCCTTTCTTTTCTTTCCCTCCTTAATTTTTTATCCCAACCTGTACCCTCCAGGCAGGGGGCGATGCGCCCACTTCTGACACATGCTAACTACATGAGTTCAGGATGGCATCCTCCATGAACTTGCAGGTGGCCTCCCTTAATTGTAGGGGGTTCAACACTCCTGAAAAAAAGGCGACAGATCCTTTCCCATTTCCATAGATTGAACACTGAAATTCCTTCAGGAAACGCATTTCCGCCATGACACCATTCCTTCCCTGAAGAATAAATACTTTCCTGTCTGGTTTCACAGTACGAACCCGATGGCCAGATCCAAGGGGATCTCCATAGCTTTCCATAGCTCTTTCCAGCCTGAGGTTATTGACTCCTTAATAGACCCGTTGGGGCGCCATGTATTTCTGAAACTGAGACATGCAAACTATTTTAACCATTGCTAATGTTTATTTCCCCAACCAGGACCAACTGTGCCTTCTCTCTTCTGTGACAGCACGCCTCAAAACGTTCAGAGCTACCAACCTCATCCTGGGAGGAGACCTGAATGTCCCACTGATACCCCATCTGGACTCATCCTCAGGTAGGTCATCCATCTCCCCCACCACGCTGGAGAAGTTCCGAGTTCTTCTCTCTAACCTATCACTGACAGATGTGTGGCAAATTCTTCACCCCTCGGAGAGGGATTACACCTACTTCTCCCCAGCCCACAAATCCTACAGCAGGATAGATTATTTTTTCATTTCCCAATCCCTGCTCGATTTCGACCCTGGTTCGTCCATAGGCATGAAGCTTTGGTCGGGTCATGCACCTGTACATCTCTCATTAGGAAAACTTCCCAGGCGTTATGGTGATCTCTCATGGGGACTCAACGATAACCTCTTATCATATGAACCTTGTGTTCAAGCTATATCTAAAGCTATCAGAGACTTCATCTTGAACCACGCTGATGACGAAATGTCCCCAATTATAAAAGGGGAGGCACTGAAATGTGTCCTTAGGGGGGAATTGATTCAGTTTGGGGCCAAATTGAAAAAGGAACGATCTCATGACATACAGAGACTCCTATCTCTCATTTCCTCATTGGAGACATCCCATAAACAAAGTTTGGATGCACACATCCTTGTGCAGCTATCCAATGTATGATCTAATGAGATCTCCTGCAACTATTCTCTGAATGGTCTCAGATAGTTAGAGACAAGATGAAACCCTTACATTACGCGCAAGCCAATAAGTGTGGTAAAAACTTGGCTCGTGTTATCCACCCTAGACACCATAAATCCCGCATCCCTTACCTACTCTCTCGCTCTCATACTAAAAGATATAAAAATTCAGAAATTGCAGAGGAATTCTGTCAATTCTAAGCCTCTCTATATAATTTAGATCCCCCTCAGGTTCCCCGAACACATTGACTAATCCTGATGAAATCCCCACATACAATCAAGAGACAGCCCACCCTACCATCCCAGAGCAGAAGGTCCAGCTGCTAGAATCCCCCATAACCTCCAGTAATTTCATTCAGGTGATAAAAGGCTTGAAGGATGGCAAAAGTCTGGGACCGGACGGTTACACCCCACGATTTTACAAGATGTTCGCTGCCCAACTAGCCCCCTTAATGGCGCAAGCATTCAAATCCATAGACAACGCTCACCCATTGCCCCATACGATGCTTCAAGCTCAGATAGCTGTGATCTCTAAACCGGAGAAAGACTCAACCTCTTGCAGCAACTACAGACCTATATCCCTGTTGAATGTGGACCTCAAGTTGTTCTGTAAAATATTGTCAGAATGCATAGCCCCTCTCCTGCCCGACATAACTCACGTAGACCAAGTTGGATTCAAAGCTTGTGATAACACGACAGAGACCTTACACCTCCTCTCATATGTTAAGAGCCACCATATCCCCACTTGCCTTTTGGCGTGCGACACAGAAAAGGCTTTTGATAGAGTCAGTTGACCTTTCTTGCGTTCATCACTCCAACAGATTGGGCTGGGCCCCAAATTACTCCATAAGGTAATGTCTTTATACGGCTCCCCATCCACCCAAGTTGTAGCTAATGGCACTAAGTCTGTGTTTTTTTAACATAAAAAATGGGACAAGGCAGGGCTGTCCTTTATTGCCACTCTTATTTGTGATAGTGGTAGAACATTTATCCACGGGATACAAGCTGCCTCCGCTCACTTTCAACTGTCATTGTACGCCAACAATTTGCTCCTTTATGTTACTCAACCTCACATCAGCATCCCCTCTTTTTTGCATGAGCTTCAGCGGTTTGGTACTCACAGTAACTTCATATGGAATCGCATTAAAACGGAGGCCCTTAACATTATTCTACCACCCTCCACAATAACCAGAACACAAACCAACTTCCCTTTTAAATGGCAATCCCAATCCATTAAATACCTTGGTACTGAAATCCTGTGTTCCTTCTCAGATTTATATTCACTCAATTATAGCCCCTTACTGACAAAAACAAGCACCAGTTAGAATCATGGCAAACCTCACAGACCTCTTGGTTTAGTTGCATGAGCGTCTTAAAAATTGAAATTTTGCCCAAACTCCTGTACTTATTTCAGACGATCCCCATCCATTTACCCACAACATTCTTCAGATCCCTTCCTTCGCTAGCTATTCAGTATGTCTGGAAACATAAACCTCCCATACTCAAACACAAATTATTATGTCATTCTAAATTGGATGGGGGCTCAGGGCTCCCTGACTTTGAGCTTTACCATTCATATGCCCTCTTGTTCAGACTATTGGACTGATTCCCTCATCCTTTTCCCAAAGTGGCATCCATAGTCGAACAAGACCTCTCCCCAGCAGACCTCAAAGCCCTTTTATGGGGATATGGTAAGTCTTATCGTTCCCTTCCCACACTATCCCCCCTTGACCAAAGCTTCTTTAACCCTATGGTATCGACATTGAGTGACCAGGGCCCTATCCTTGAATCCTAGCCCCCTTTCCCTCCTCTTCGACAATACAATGCTACCGAACGGTGTTACCAATGTTAGTTTTTGTTCCTATGAGAGGACGATATGGCCCATGGCTATGGACTATGTACACCCTTCTTCTGGTCTTTTTAGACCCCAGCAAGCCCAAGGTGAAGTCTCTATTGACTGGCTAACGTCCCTCAGCCTAAATAAGTACTGTTTAACGTTACACAGATCAGGCAACATTCATAGACCTCTAACCTATTTTGAGGAATTGTGTACCCTCTCTGAAACACCTCGCCACACGCTGTCACTGATTTACAGAGAACTTCTATCCAGAACGCATAAAGAGCTCCCGACATATACCAGAGTGTGGTCAAGGGACTTGGAGACCAAAATTACCCCAGAGGAATGGCAGACATCTTTTTTGTTCATCCACAAATCTTTGGTTTCAGTATACGCCCAGGAGAAAAATTTCAAGCTGTTATCTCGTTGGTGCAAGGATCTGGTTACGTTACATCAGATCTTTCCCAACTCCTCAGATGAATGTTGGTGCTATCACGGAGAGAGTGGGACCCTTTACCATGTATGGTGGGACTGCCCCCGTGTACTACCTTTTTGAACACGCATCTTTCACATTTACAATAGAATCTATGACAAACAGCTTTCCCCCTCTCCTAAGGTGGCACTTCTATCCATTCTACCGAGTTCAATTAGGTCACAAAAGCTGAGTTTACTTAATTTTTCCTGTCGGCAGCTTGACAAGTCATTTCTGGACATTGGAAAACAGAGTATACCCCCCAATCAGCCAATGGGTAACCGCAATTAATGATATCATGGTAATGGAGGATATGCAAGCTAGAGAAATGGATACCTGGGAAAAGCACCATGACAGATGGAGCCTCTGGGTTCATTATTCAAATTCTGAGCCCTTTCAGAAAAGCTTTCTTTCTTCATGAGATTACACTATTTTGCCTTCTGTTAACAGTAATGGGTGCATCTAAACAAGCAATAAGATTGTGAACTAGACGAGTAAGCCACTTTTTATATATAAATCAGGTGTGAGATGTCCACTGCCTGGTTCTCTCCCCCCTTTACCCCCCTTTTGTTTTTTTTCTTCCTTTTCTCCCCTTTATCTTAGCTCTCTCTCTATTCCCTTCCTTTGATCCCCCTCTTTCTTTGCTTCTGCTCCGCTTTCCCCTTCTCTAAATTCCCCCATTCCTATCTACATTTTTTTTTCTTTATGGTTTGTTCAATCTTCAAATCAATAAGGACACATTGATATGTGTAACCATATTCTTCTACGATTTGCATGACAACATGTTTATAGGAACTGTGACCGAAATGGTTATTGTAGGTACTAATGCAAGGTTCTGATTGCTTTGTTGCTGTCTCATCTTTTATATCAGTATGCATACATGTACTACAGCCTTGTTACATTTTCTATGCAAATTAATAAAAATATATTCAACATAAAAAAATTACACACATACTGTATATAAATACCCTTCTTCCACCAATAAAAAAGACAACATTGTCTTTTTTATTGGTGGAAGAAGGGTATTTATATATGTGCTTACATTTTTATACTATTTTTCATTCAATATTTGACATTTTTAAAGGTTTTTTTGTATTTACTTAAAGGAACTTTAAACCAGTTTACCTCTTTATTATAAATAAAAACTGTCAGGGGTTCTAATTCTTCACCACTGTATCCATCCCACTGGATATTACATTAAATAAAATACTGCATTGTTTCATGAGATAATTACTGCATATGTCAATGAAATACCACATGCTGCATTTCACTACCTTTTTTTGTGAATTGCAAAATTTTTTTCTTAAAATACCATGAGCTCTTTTACTAAAACTTTTAAAATGGAAAATACCGCTGCGTTAATGGAGTCCACTGTTCCCAGGGGTTCCGTTTTGGCCAAGAATGCATCCAAATTGACATTGTATTATCTTTTAGTTTCTTTCATTTCAATAGAAGTCAAATTTATATGATTTGGTGGAGTTGTCCCTATCTGGATAATGCCCAAACTATCCAGTTGTTTGTCAATAGTCACTCATTTAAGATTGGGCGGTTGATTTATTGTCACACAATGTTATTTTTTGTGTTATCAGCCACAAATTATATGTTGGCAGATATACAAAACAGTTATGTGACCGTTTTAGGGACCAGCTGTCTAATATTAGGACCAATAAAAATGCCAAAATGGCACACTACTTCATGGGCTGTCATAATTCTAGTATCAGTTCTCTTTAGGGGCAAAGTATAGAAATCCCATTGGGGAAGTTGATAATTTATCTTACTAAGCAGATGAGAAGTATATTGAATCTTTAACCACTTGCCGACCGGCAACCGCAGGTTGACGGCGACAAGGTGGTTTTATATCGCAAAACGCTGTCATACGACAGCGGCTGCGAGATCGAGCACTGTGAGCGTGCGTGCGCCGCCGGAGGCACGCTCGCACGCTCACTGTGTCCGGGGGGGCCAGAGAGCAGGTGCGGCGGACTCGATCTCCGCCGGCTACCCACCATGCCCCCCCCAGAGTGAAAGAACAGAGGTCCGTGAATGTAAACACGGATTTCCGTTCTGTGAGATGGGGAAGGGCTGTGATCACAGCCTTCCTCTATATGAAAGCTGTGACCGCTCCCCTTCCCCTGCTAGGGCAGCCCCCATACAGTTAGAACACGCCCAGGGAACACAGTTAACCCTTAGAGCGCCCCCTGCAGGTTAACCCCTTCACTGCCAATGGCATTTACACAGTAATCAGTGCATTTTTATAGCACTGATCGCTATATAAATGCCAATGGTCCAAAAAAGTGTCAAAATGGTCCGACATGTCTGTCCCAATATCGCAGTACTGCTAAAAATCACAGATCACCGCCATTACTTGTAAAAAATAAATAAATAAATAAAAACCCCAAAAATGAATTCTCATCATCCATAAACGCGGCAACTTTTGCACAAACCAATCAATAAACGCTGATTGCGATTTTTTAATCACAAATATGAGGAAGAATATAAAATCGGCCAAAACTGTTGAAAAAAATGTATTTTTGTTTTGTTTTTATTTGTATTTTAGCAAAAAGTAAGAAATTTGTTTTTTTTTGCAAAATTGTTGCTCTTCTTTTGTTTATAGCGGCGATCAGAAATGATGCAGCGGTGATCAAATACCACCAAGAGAAAGCTCTATTTGTGGGAAATAAAAGGACGCAAATTTTGTTTTGGTACAATGTCGCACAACCGCGCAATTGTCAGTTAAAGCGACGCAGCGCCGAATCGCAAAAAGGGCTCTGGTCCTAAAGTGTGAAATCCTTCCGGGGCTGAAGTAGTTAACTTAGATTCCAGAATTCTAAAAGAAATACTTTGAATAGAATGCTACCCACCACTATGAATTGAAAACAGAAGCTAAGATGGCATCTTCCTTGGCTGTAAAGGATAGGAGGGTTTATTATATGCAGATTGAAGGTCATACCTTTGATCTGCAGATGAATGAATCAACATAGAAACAAAAGTAACACTGTTACATTGTATCCTTTTTTATAAACACTGTGTCAAATGGTCTATGTTTTGACAGCAGCAAGGATTACAGCTGCTGTATTTACACAGCAACTGCTGACTGCTCTTTTGGTGCTGCAGAGAGGCAGAAGGAAAGACATACTACACATGTCCTGTGCTATATAGAAGATCTTTTGCTTTGGCATCCACATCATAGATCAGGAGTTCCATTTGGTTTGAATTAAATATCTCTGTTACTGGTGTAAAGCCATAGTAAGATTATTTAATATGTATACACATCTGTTGCAGCGAAAAAATGATGCCCTTCTTTTAGTTTAAGAGATATGATTACGAGCATATCAGCTCAGTTAAATAGTAGTTTAGACCAGCATTTGCCTTTCTCCACTATCAAAGCTCAGGTTTCTGCCCTATCTATCTGGTTTTAAAGACCACTGGCCTCTCATTTTTTTTAAAATAAGACCTAGTTTGTATCACAGATCAGCTGTAAGGCAGATCTTCCATTTTTTACTACTAACATGTAGTCTTTCCTTCCTTGCTACAGCAAGCTTTGTTCCAGGACTCAGAGGTATAGGAATCATTGTAACCCAGTCTGTCAATCCAGTTCACTAGTGGGCTGTGATCAGACTGACATCTGTTGCCTGAGCATAAGGCCCATATCCTAGCCCCAGGCTAAAGTCCATGCTATTTCCTGCATTCCTGTTTCAGTGTTTACTAACTTTGGTTTGTATCTGGCTATGCTTGTTCACTGCCAACCCTGACTGTTTGCCTGTTGCTTTTTTTGATATTGCTTGTTGACTATGTACCATGATCTGGCTCTGTTCCTGGTCAGTTTCTATCTGCACAGGTGTGTCTGAGGGCCACAACCTGTTACACCCACCAGCAAAGTCCATCACTTCTTAAAAGGTGCTCTGGTGAAGATCTGGTGTGTGTGTTTAGACTCTTCTACTTTTATACACTCATTTAATTGATTGTAACCACTTCCCACCCAGCCTACTGACAAATGACGGCCGGGCAGTGGCTTCATTATCCTAACTGGGCTTCTATTGACCTCATTAGGATACCCGTGATTGCGCGCCCGCGGGGGGTGTGCATCGCGGCGATCGGTGGTGCGGTGGGTCAGTCTGACCCACCACATTACCAATCTTGGTAAAAAACTTCCATCAGAAGCTCTTTACCACATGATCAGCCGTGACCAATCACGGCTGATCACAATGTAAACAGGAAGAGCTGTTTATCCGCTTTTCCTCTGCTCAGGTCTGTAGATGCGAGTAGTGGAGAGCCGATCGGCGGCTCTCCTGACAGGCGGGGGCCTGTGCTGAATGCTTATCAGTGCAGCCCCCTCAGATCCCCTCAGATCGCCACCCAACAGGGAGCCCGTCTAGGGGCCACCAGGCAGAGCCCACCCATGGACCACCAGGGAGCCGACCCTAGACCACCAGGGAGATGATCATGGAGCCTACACTAGACCACCAGATAAGGGGCATAATGCCCTCTTTCAGTGCTGCCTATCAGTGTCCACCAATGCCTACCAGTGCCAGCTATCAGTGCCCACCAGTTCCCACCAGTACCACCTATCAGTGCCTACCAGTGCCACCTATCAGTGCCCATCAATGCCGCCTATGAGTGCCCATCAGTGCTGCTTATCAGTGCCCGGCAGTATTGCATATCAGTGCCACCTATCAGTGCCCATCAGTGCTGCTTATGAGTGCCGTCTATCAGTGCCCATCAGTGCTGCATATAGGTGCCTCATCATCAATGCCCATCAGTGCCACCTAATCAGTGCCATTTCATCAGTGCCAATCAGTACTGCCTCATTAGTGGCCGTCAGTGTAGCCTCATCAGTGCAAAACTTTTTTTTTTTCAAAATTTTCGGTCTTTTTTTATTTGTAGCACAAAAAATAAAAACCGCAGAGGTGATCAAATACCACCAAAAGACAGTTCTATTTGTGGGAACAAAATGATAAAAATGTAGTTTGGGTGCAGCATCGCACGACCATGCAATTGTCATTCAAAATGTGACAGAAAACTGAAAATCGGTCTGGGCGAGAAGGGGGGTAAGTGCCTGGTATTGAAGTTGTTAAATCATGCACAATTACATTTTTATTGATTTATCATACAATATTCTTTTTGAATTCAGCACTGGATAAATAACTTGATGGCTTCAGGCAGACACATCTCTTCATTGATCTGCTTCCTAACCCTTTTATATGTATTAAATATTATTTACTGATCTTCTTCATTGGGTTCCTTGAGTGAGACTTCCAATTTCTTTGGGAACAGAACAACATACTGAATGAGGCCCTGGGAACTTGTAGAATTGCAAGTGTAGTCAGATGAGAGAAAACTTTAAACAAGCTCAATAACTCTGGCAAGGCAGCTCCCATGGATCAAAGCTTTTCAGCAATAGCTCAAACTACATAGATACAAAAAGGAGTACCAGACCACAATCTGATAAAAGAGTGCAAAATCATTTTAATTGTAGATAAAACGTCATATAAAATAGCAAATGTGTATCTCTTGCTGTTAATAACATGTCAATTCAACCGTATATGTTCCACCAATCTTATCGGACTTCAATTAGACTTTATGCTATGCACCACATACCCTCTTCAAACTGTACAAGGTGTGACAGTCCTAGAGTGGATTTTTCTCATTTTATCTGGCTCATGTCCAGGGATCACTAGGTATTGGTGACAAATTATTTATATCTTCTCCATAATATTGTCTGTACCAGTGCCTCTGGCCCAGGAAGTGTGCCTCTTAGGTATTCTAGATGAGGACCTCTGGCCACAATACACAAGAATTTTGCTGAGAGAGACAATTTTTCTAGCCCGTAAAGCTATAGCAAAGCTTATATTTAAACATTAAGGCTGCCCCAAGAAATATAACAACACTTGGGATGTCTGGTGGTTTCCCACTCACTTACTGTGTGGAGCAATTTTGTTAGGCTTTTAGTCTTTCCACTCTTCCAAGACATTGTATTTAATACTGATATCGCTTTAGCCCTATGTACTTATATATAAGTAGCCACTTATTTTGGTTATGATATGCTTGATTTTAACAAATGTTTAATTGTTTTTACAGTTATGGAAATGTATGCAATGTTATTCGCTCAGTTATTGTATCCTACTCTGCTGACATTGAGTGTTACTTTATTTTATAATACGGTACTTGCATCTTTTGCAATAAAAAGAGTTAAAACAAAATAGCCAACATATTTGGCAACACTGCTCCCCCTCAGGACTATAGGAATAGGCAAAAAACATAGCCATAATGATGAAAAAGTATGTCTAGATATGCATATGAGTATATACCACAAAATCTAGAACATCACATAATAACGCCAACATTGTTACATAAACAGAATTAGAGAATGTTAAAAGATACAAGTGATATACAAGGTGAAAAAAAGAAAGTGGATATTTAATGTAAACATTAATTCATTTATATCAAACAGAAAATGTACAAAAAGTGCTGAAGAGAATGCATTAAATATATTCCAACTAAGAAAAGCATTCACTTCCGATGCCATAGAAATAACCTCAAGATCACAAAGGCTAATATGTATATAAACTTTTGGCACTTGATGGTATCAAATGGTCTTTCAAATATCTCTGGGAGCATTGGCAGCCTCTTGCTCCCGAGATCTGTAGATACCCTCAAATTCACCAGTTCACCAGTTCATTCTCTTCTTCAAAACCATCTGGATTCCCCAGATCCACACGACTGACTGCATCAAAAACTGGTGCCGTACCCTGCCCTACCCTGAAGGGATCCTGCACACTTCCCTATGTCTTGAAATGGGAAACTGAATTGGGTAGAACCCTGGACTGATCCGATTGGAATCAAATATGGCTCGACTCATTTAAATGTTTCCAGGAACATATTTGCCCAAGAGAATGCCTATAAGTTGCTTTTTCGCTGGTACGGATAACCAAATTTGTTCCCTCAGCATCTCACTTGTGTTTTCATGGGTGTAGGGCAGTGTTTCTCAACTGCAGTCCTCAAGGTACACCAACAGGTCATGTTTTCAGGATTTCCCTTGGATGAAACGGCTGTGGTAATTACTAAAGCAGTGAAATCAAATCACCTGTGCAAAATAATGGAAATCCTGAAAACATGACTTGTTGGTGCGCCTTGAGGACTGGAGTTGAGAAACACTGGTGTAGGGAACCAGGCACCCTTTTCCATATTTGGTGGTCATGCTCGAAGGCTCTGCATTTCTGGACTTGGGTCTACTCTATGATTAGATCAATTTTTCCAGTTTCACTAGTGCATGAACCCTGGGAGGCCCTGTTTCACCAGCCAATCCCATCTCTGACTAAGACCCAAAGGAAGCTGGTGGGGTTTGTGTTTCTGGCAGCCTGGCAGACTCTTGCAACTGCTTGGTGCCAACCGCTTCTCAACTTTGCCGAGGTCAGGCAGCGGCTTATGGGAACCATGATTCATGCTTCTATACTGACCCGATGATGTCAGTTGTGATGAAACTTGTAGGGCAGAGCCAACAAATGTGACGTCATCATGCACCCAATTCCGGGAAGTGGTTTGTGCCTGTCCCGAACTGTTATTTTGTTTGCATATGCACATATGAGTAGTGTTGTTTGTGGGTATAATTTATTCTTTTTATGAAAGAATTGTTTTTTGTGGATTTACACTATGTGGTTTCCCAGTTCTTTTTCTATCATTATGGCCACAAGCATAACCTTGGAGTGGGTAGTATTGGAGCACATAGATCTCACTCTGCCGTGGAGCTACATGCTTTTCTGTCATACAGGTGCATTTCTACTTCTTATAACTTGGAAATCAATCCCATCTGGTAAGCGTATTTTGAGTGGATGGTGAAGG
>BLSH010123562.1:760212-772898 GCA_018402905.1 Glandirana rugosa | reverse complement strand
AAGAATTTCCTGAGAAAAAATCGTGACCGTGGAATGAACATAATAAACAAAGTTAAATAAAAAAGTGTACAAAAGTGATGTTATATTATAGTTCGCGACGATTGTGACTTGAGATACATATACGTTAATAATCACAACTGAAATGTAGTGAACAAAAAATTTCGTCGTCGACAATCACAGTATATTGTATTATAAAATACATATTGTGAACGTGCTGAACCAAAATTATAGGACTCAATAATAGAAATATATATATAAATCGCGTCATAAAGTGAATATTCATTTTTATATATAAATAAGTAGTCAAAACCGACTATATATAAGAAGATGTATAAACACCAATTATTTTTAACGTTAGTCGCAAATAACTAACCAAACGCGTTTTCAACGGCACAAATGTTTGGTGTTCTTAAGTAAATACCAATCACAACTCAACCCGAACGATTTTTGAAATGTCCGGGTCCGGGTCCGTGCCACGGACACCCGAAAGTTCGGTACGGACCCGAACGTTACAGTCCGGGTTCGCTCAACACTAACCATAAATGAATTCTTGTGGTTTGTAAACACGGCAACTTTTGCGCAAACCAATCAATAAACGCTGATTGCAATTTTTATTAACCACAAATATGTAGAAGAATATATATCAGCCAAAACTGATGAATAAATATATATTTTTACTTATAAGTGAAATACTGCGCTAAATATATATATAAAGATAATAACTCAGGATATTAAAACCAAGTCGTGCAAGTGTTATACATAAAATATTATGTTATATGACACTAACAGCTGCTGCTTTAAAAAACAAGTGATGTAAAGTCAACACTAATAATTGCATATACATAGAGTTCAGTGTTAGCAGCGCTTGATATTATATTGTAGTGAAAACATGTGAAAAAATAAATTGAAACAAATAATACAAGTAAGGTGCCAGTGCTAAAAAAGAGTCCTTTAAGAAGTGCAGTATATTGCAAATAATCTTCTATTAGATCCTCCACCTCTGTTCACCATGTGCAGGAGAAAGAATACAAATGGAGGCTCACCAGAACTATGGATATAAAACGCCTTTTGATACATCCATAAGGAACACAGCACAGGAACACCGCACAAGGGTTGTTAATCTCCAACTCAGCCAACTCAGTAGAAGGAATCAAGAACAGCCTGTGTAAACCGCAATCACGTACAGAGGGTTCCTTTTCCAATTAGCTTCCAACTAAACACCACAAATGCTGCTGCTCTTCAACTCAGATAGCCGTGAGGAAAAAGATCAAAGAAAACCCCTCATAGTGTATCACTTTTAACAATAGGTCATTTATTGAAACAAGTATTGCGCTTACATTAAAAAAGTTTTAAAAGATCGTTTGTGTACGAGCGGTACACGAATTACCAGTCAGCGATGGCACATCACATTCCTCCTCGCCTCTCTCCATCCCTGCTGCTGGTAGCTCTATCAGCCTCGGGTCGCCGTGTGGCCAAGCCCTTGACGCGTTTCATCACTTCCGACTTGATCACAGGGGTTGGCCACACGGCGGTCCAGGCATACCCTTATAGTGATCGCTCACCACCACTAGGTGGCGTTCATATTGAGCTGTCTCATATTCTCACTCGCTTGTGTGAGTCAGGCGACCCAAGGCTGATACTAGCAGCTGTTATTTTTTTTATTTTTATTTATTTTTTTTGGACATTTATTATAGCAAAAAGTAAAATATTGCTGCTCTTTTTTTTTTTTATAGCGGTGATCAGAAATGATGCAGAGGTAATCAAATACCACCAAAAGAAAGCTCTATTTGTGGGAAAGAAAGAACTTGTTTGGGTGCAACGTAGCACGACCGCAATTGTCAGTTAAAGCGATGCAGTACAGAATCGCAAAAAGTGCTCTGGTCCTACAGAGGGAAATCCTTCCGGGACTGAAGTGGTTAATAAAATAGTACATAAAAACAAGCAACAATTGTCTGCTTAAAAGTGTCCAGGCCAGCACCAGCTCAATAAGCCTGCACAATGCCCCTGGCAATTGATAAAAGGCGTGATTGGTCCTACTGACCTTGGGGCTCTGGTGAGTGCATTTAGGCTACTTTCACACTGGAGCGTTTTACAGACGCTATTTAGCTAAAAATAGCGTCTGTAAAGCGCCTCAAAAGTCCCCCCCCAATCCACCCCAATGTGAAAGCCCTGAGTGCTTTCACACTGGGGCGGTGCGCTAGCAGGACGTTACAAAAAGTCCTGCAAGCAGCATCTTTGGGGCGGTGAGGGGAGCGGTAATATACCGCTCCTCTACCGCCCCTGCCATTGAAATGAATGGCAAGCGCTGCCGAAGCGGCTGCACACCGCCTCGGTAGCGCTGTGCGCTGGCACTTTTAACCCCTTTTTTAACCCCTTGTGGGGGTTAAAAGCATGGCGCTCCCGCCCGCATAGTGGAGCCCTATCGCTGGTAAAACTCCGCTAAACCTAGCGGGGTTTTACCGCGAACACGGGGTCCCGCTCCAGTGTGAAAGTAACCTTAGATTATTGCACGTGGTGGAGCACTTGGGATATTTGAAGAAGAGCATGATTAAAGTTTTCTTATACAGAATGGTGAATGGTCATAAAGACTGCTATTACTTCATAGAAAACTGGACTGTGTTTTTGTTTTCTCTGGTTTACAGCACTTATATGTCAATTAATTTTTAATAATTATTTTTCTACGTTTATGGAAAATACCAACACTAAACACGTATTTTGAAGGAGATTTTTTTTGCAACAAATGTTTTTTGCACAATATTTTGATTTATGAGCTTATGAATATAATATTTCAATTTGCATATTCAACATTCTATATATTATATTGGTATTAAGTTTATATATGTTTTGAGATATTGGTTAATAGATAACATTCACATTTCTTTGGGGGCATTTAGTAAGGTTTGGTTGTTTGTTTGTTGTTTGCTAATAACAGCGCCTGACTTTACCAGTTTTAAATATTAAAAAAGCATAACATAACAAAAAGAAAGTGAGACAAAATATAAACAACTGCGTGGCCATTTTATTGGACATTTATACAATACTATAGCAATTTCAATCAGTACAATTTTCTGCTTAGCAGAAAGAATATCAGTTCAAGTCCATTTTTCCCTGATGGTCACGTGACTTGGTGGTTGGGCCCTCAAGCATAAACATTACTTGTGCTTTTGGATTTTTTGTCTTGCTTTTTCTTGTCATCTGTAGCACTGTCCTGGCCAGGAATCTATTTTAGTGCATGGCAACGATATATTGGCCATGGAGAAAGTGTTAACAAGTAAGACACAGCAAACCCAGCAATCACTATGTATACTGTCCAGACAAGCTGTTCAATCACAACTGCTGAAAAGAAAATTACTCTTTGGAAGATCTGCTAGGCAAGTTTTTGGCCTTTGTGAACCATCTGGGTGGGAACGGAGGCAAATACATCCAACATTGTTGCAACTGTTCCAGCCTCTGTCGCACAATGAGGTCCCTAGACCTTCTTTTTACAAACACGGCAACTACCACCTAGTTTAACCTCTGATATGTCTATGACATTGAAATTTAAATCACTTTTTCACTTTTAGGACATAACAGATACTAAAAGAAAAAAAAACTGCTTCCATTCCCTATTCCGGAAGCAAAGCTTAATCTACCATCAAAATCTCGTTTTAGTTATAAACAGATCAAACATTGTTGTGCAATCCATTTCCAAACCCTTTGCTCTTGATAATAGCTACTATAAGTCTAATCTCAACCATTTACCAAATCTTAAACACACTCCAGACCGACACACATCTAAACATTTTTATATGATTAAATGGGAACAAATTCTCAAAAAGATAGACTCAGAATAGACTCAGGAGGCTATATGGTTTAATGCCACCAAATCCTCTCTCTGTACAGTATTTAGGGAGAACCTGTACAAAATATTGTATCACTGGTACCATACTCCTGAGTTTTTACACTCCATTAACCCTCCTATTCTGTCAAACTGCTGGATACGTAACTTAACCACAGGCTTCCTGTTTCAGATATGTCCAAAATTGCAACTTTTCTGTAGGACAGTCCAAAACCTACTTAGACAGCTAATAAAACAAAACCTTTCATCAATCCCCCTATTCTTCTGTGTCTCCCTATCCCACAACTGGGGAAACTCATCACTTAAGCCCTAACAGCTGCATGCTGTTTATTCACCTTAATTCATCCTGAAGTGATTTTACACAGTCATGGAAGTTTTAACTGTTTGAATATTTTGGTTCTTATCAAGGTATGAATTACATTGTGCTATTTCACTCAATTATGTGCTTAGACACAACAGATTACCAATTACATTTCAAAGATAACTGCCTATAAAATACTGTGCATTTCAGGTACATCTCCACAGAAAATATCATACCAGCTCCAAAGTATAGGTCTGCAAGTCTCTGTACTTTCAAGAAAAAGTCTAATCCTGGCAAGGACTCTGCGGGCTATCTAAGTGAACAAAGATCAGGAGTAGAAGCTTAGACAATGAGAAAAAAATACTTTTAGAAAAGGGAGACCAATGTTGAATCTGAATGAAATTGTTCTAATTGGCAAACAGCAGAAATATAAAGAGATTCCACTGATGGTTATGGAAAGATTTTTTTGTCTGATAGGCATGCCTAGAAACTAAATCAGCAGGCTTGAGAATCCGGGCGAGTCAGCAATAGCAGCAGGCTTAGTGTGCTGCACCACAATGTATTAAAGTTTACTGTATATGCAAAAATAGAGTCAATGGTTTCTGCACACCACAGCGAATTGAGGACAGAGTTGGAAGAAGAAGCAACTGTGTAGGAAAAAGTGAATGTCAAGTTGGAAAGCTGTGAAAGCATGCAATGAGGGTTGATTTACTAAAGGCAAATATACTGTGCACTTGCTCCAGAGCTTAGTAAATGCGGTAAAGCTTCACTTTACAAAGAATACTCAATCACATGCAAGGAACATATAAAACAGCATTTTTGCTTGCACATGATTGGATGATAGAAATTAGCAGAGCATCCCCTCATTTCAGAGCTTCCCCTCAGATCTAGAGCAAGGGCACTTGCAGTGCACAGTATATTTGCCTTTAGCAAATCAACCTACCTGTGTAGCACAAAGTAAAGGGTGACTATGTGGGAAGGGAAAAGACATCAAGTGTGTTTGTGGCAATGATACTGTAAGCTAGTTTACTGAGCTCAGTTGTTAATGAGCCAGTAATGTCAGTGAAAATCTGGCATTGCTGGGTAAGATCTTGAAAGTTCCCAGGTATGCTGATTGGACACAATAAGCAATATATGTCACAGGTCCTTTGTTTTAGAAAAGCAATTACTTATGACAAAAATATTTATAATATCAGATAAAAGTACCCCCTGAACAGTGAGCATATGGTATCAAACAAAAAAAAACAGTTTCTTCTATGCCTATAAACTGAATGCGTAAGTATAAAACTGAGCCAGATGGAATATTCAGTAATTTCAGAGAAAATACATCTCGTATGCAGGCTCTTAGGAAAGGCATAAAAATCTTGCTTTCATATACATACACTATATTGCCAAAATTATTGGGATGCCTGCCTTTACACACACATGACCTTTAATGGCATCCCAGTCTTAGTTAGTAGGGTTCAATGTTGAGTTGGCCCACCCTTTGCAGCTATAACAGCTTCAAATCTTCTGGAAAGGCTGTCCACAAGGTTTAGGAGTATGTCTATGGGAATGTTTGACCATTCTTCCAGAAGCACATTTGTGAGGTCAGGCACTTATGTTGAACAAGAAGGCCTGGCATGCAGTCTCTGCTCTGATTAATCTCAAATGTGTTTTATTGGGTACAACAACTTCACCTAACCATGGGTTTGCTGTTCATAATAAGCTGTTCCTGGCCACTGCTAGAGAGTATTGTTTCAAAAATGTTTGGGCATAGGAGACATACTCCACTTTGAGCTGAATGATTCAATTGTTTTGAGAAAGCAGATTTTTACAGCAAAGCAATATTTGCAGTAGGATATAAGCAATAATTATTTTCAGTAGAGATTACCCATTATAGTAGTATATTTACATAGATGGCTGGGGCAAATCTCAATTTTACATTTTTAGTGAAAGTGTTGTTCACATTAAGTCTTAGGGTTTTGGGGGTTTGTTTATTGCCTTCACGTTACACCTTAGGGTTTTTGGGTTTATTGTTTATTGCCTTCTTTCATTTACACTGTGAGACTGAACTATTTTGGAGGGGCAACGCTTTAACCATTTTTTGGCCTTATCCCATCCTTGGGTTGAAGTGTTTTCAGCTGTCGATTCATTCTTTACCAGAAGTGTTTCTGAACAGCCACTCAATTATTTCTGTAGGTGGCGGAAGGGGCCCACCACTGCCACCTTTCCCGGGCTCTGCCCTCTGATTACAGAGCCTGGGAGTGATGAGACTATCAGAGATGGTGCCACTACGCAGAGAGAGGAACTACATTGTTCCTCTCTCTGTGACTCTGGAAGTGGCGAAGATTTAATCACTTCCCGTTTTGGCTCTTTGTTTACCTGGCCATTAGCTGCCAGGAAAATAGTCGATCAGACTAATCTGTGCCTGATCGGCTGCACTGAAGCTCGGAGGAGAGATCTTGGGTCTAATAGATCTCCATAAAGAGGACCTGTCATGGCCCATGCTTTCACAAGGAATGTTGTTTGTCCCTTGTGAAAGCAATAGAGTTCATGAAAAAAAAACAGTGTAAAAAAAGCTTTGAATGAAATAAATAATAAAAATAATGTAAAAAACAGTAAAGCGCTCCCTCCCCAGTGCTTTCACATTAAATGCAAATACATACATGACCTGATTGGATACCTGGGGAGACAGGCAGCTGCCCTCCCCCACACCGCCTGGCCCCCTGCCAACCCAATGGACTTCGCCAAGCCACATATGATTACAAAGCTGGGAAAGTGCAGGGTTGCACACTCATTAAGACAGCCCTGCTGCGATCTCCTCTCCAGATCATTCCACACTCCACATGCTGATCCACCCCAGAAGCCAGACATTTGTGTCAGCCTGGGGAAGATCGGCCCCCCCCTTGGTATGCCACAAATATTAGAGTGAGAGCAGTAATTTTAGCTCCAGACCTCATGTGTAACTCTTAACTGGTAACCTGTAAAGACTTTTAAAGCATCACTGATGGAGATTTTTTAGGTACCATTGTTTGGCGCCGTTCCATGGGTAACATTGTCATTTATGGTTTAACAAAAAAATAGGTATTGTATAGTATTTGTGTGCAATAAAATTCATTAAAGTGTATTTTTCCAAAAAAATGCATTTGAAAAGCCACTGCTCAAATACTGTGTGACATTAAAATTGCAATGCCCAACACAGCTATCCTCCCTTTACAGAAGCGATTTCAACAGTCATGTATAGACTCCTTAGTGAGCTCGGGACAATACTCGATTACCCACATATACTCTCAACTTTCCCACCACCAGACCTCCAACCACTCGCTAACACCTTTTCAACCTTGGGCCAAGGCCCTCGAGGACCCCGAAGCCTCGACCAAGATCCTAGTGGGATACCGTAAAATGCGCTCCCTCGTCGTCTCTGAAAAATGGAGAGAAACACAATTCAGAATAGCTCATAGGGCATACTTCCCATTCTACTATAATCCGGAGAGCCCATCTACCCCAGTATGCCCCTGGTGCTCAGCCCCCAGACCTACACTACTACATAGATTCTGGAATTGCCCTAAGATAACGCATTTCTGGGACCAAGTCCTACTCTACGCTAATAAAATTCTCAAACTTACCATTCCCAAAGACCTCATGCTCTGTATTTTCAGCTTCAACGCACCACCTCCCACTGATACGCCCCCCCCATGCTCATCAATACCTCACTGGGGTCACCTGTGTCTCCTGGCAGCTCGCAGAACTATTACGCAGGCTTGGATTAGCTCAGACCCACCATCCTTGCCCCAAGTCAAAACAGCCATCAAAAACCTCTTTCGCATTGAATGGCTGGGCGCCACCTCCCAAGATATCACTTCCTCGAAGCGCTTCTTTGCGAGATTGAGGAAATATATTGAATCCTCCTTCCCCCCCGAGGAAATTCAACGTTATATGGCACCCTTTCGATACACCGACTGGTACCTAAAAGCTGACCTCAAGGGCACTTTGGGAAACCTCAAACTATCTACACCTTTGGCCCCCTGACATTCCACGAGATACTTTATACTTTCCACTTGGAAAGCCAATTCCCTTACCAGACGCTATGCCCCTATCCCTTTGAGTTTGAGATCACGCTGGACCCCCCCTCTACCCCTGTCCTTCTATCAAATAGTTATGATTACTGCCTTCTGATTTACTTACCATATCTGTTAAAAAGCAACTTGACCTTTGTCAAGGTCAAGGCTCTAACCATAACTTGAGCTTACTAATGGAGAAAAGGCCTTAATCCTAACTTCTTCGCATACCTCCAACCTAAACACTCTATTTTGGTGCCTTACAGATGCTTTATTTTACTCAAACGGTTGATCCAACATGTCAGCAAAGCCCCCCTCATTATGTATGGTTATGTATTACCTTTGCTCTTGTGATACCGCTGACTTCTGTACTCTACACTTTGTTAAAAAAGCAATAAAGATATTTAAAAAAAAAAAAAAATTGCAATGCCCAACATTTCATTCTCTAGGGTCTCTGCTAAAATATAAATGCATATATAATGTATGGGGGTTCTAAGTAATTTTCTGGCAAAAAATATTGATTTTTAAACGTAGGAGAAAAATGTCAGAATTGGTCTGGGTGGGAACTGGTTAAAATGTAAAAATAAGCATGGCACATTTATAAAACACAGTGAGAACAGGTTACATGACATTGTTATCTCCAATCATGAAGCTTTCTCTGACTTCAAGGGACTTTGCAGGCTGCACACCATTCATAGTTCAGCAATGCATAATAGACAGAATGGGGGTATCTGCTCTCTGTTATAAATTAGCCCCTGAGAAAAGGAAATATAAATGTGTACTATCAATTGTTGAATATCACTATTATTAATGTGTCCAGCATGAAGAAGTAGTTGTCAGGAAGTGAATCATGTATTCAGGATAATGTATATGAGCACAATTCTGGGTTGATTTACTAAAGGCAAAAAACCTGTTCAGTTTGCAATGGAATGTTCTCCATAATTTAGTGAATGAGATGAAGTTCTGCAGATTTTCATCATCTAATCACGAGCAAGCAGACATGCTGTTTTCTTTATTTTCCTTGCAAGTCATTGGGTATTGTTATCAAAGTGAAATTTCACCACATTCACTAAGCTCTGGGAATTATTCCTTTGCAAAATGCAACTCCCCCTACAAAATGAACAGCATATTTTCCTTAGTAAATCAACCCCTAAATATCTTCCATTGTAGATGGGCATACTCTGAACATGCACCTATTCAGAGTAACACTTTTGTTGAGAAAAAAAAAAAAAAAAAAAACAATCCCCTCTGGGTGATCAATGTACATTTCAAGGATTTTAACAAACGTTGTTGCAGAGCCCTACCTGTTTCTGCTCTGAGGATAATGCTGTTTGTTGTCTGCAGAGTGAATCTGAATAGGAATGACATTATTGATCAGCTAATGCACTTGCAGTGTCCTAATAAGCAAAGTTCCCTGGTCTACATCCCTTTAGAAGTAATTAACCCTTTGGGAGTATCTCACCAAAAATAACATTTATGTTGCAGAGTATACCTAAAATCTGACTTGTATCTTTGTGCAGACTTCTGGGAAAATCAGTTTTGCACACCAATGGTGTACAGAATACCTCCGGGTTGCCATATTACATTAAATTTTACAGACAATTACAGCACTGCAAATTGAACAGAAAGGGTAATTTTAATAACATTCAAATGCAATATGGTTTGTGCAGCTATTGTAAATGCTATAATATATATGTATATATATATATATATATATATATATATTTTTTTTTTTTTTTTTTTTTTTTTTTGCTGTTTTCTCCTACGAAAGTGGAGATACCCTAAAAACTGAAAATTAGGATTTGGAATCATCATTACAAATCCCATACATTTATCATCTGTAGACTGGTTTTATAATTTACTGCCACTAACTTCAAGATAATCTGCATTTAATTGTAGTTATTTTGCTCCATATTTAACCTTTTAATCTATTTTATATTACACTTAACTGATAGGTAAGCCTGTGATCTCTGCATCATCCTACCTAATAAATGAGGAAATAATAAAGAAAACAAAAATTGCCTCAGGGTTTTTTATCTGCATTTATCAGCAGTGTTTCCAGAGCAAAAGCCTGAAGTTGCATTTTAGACCTAATCACATATCTTCTCCGTAGTGACTATACCTTTTGAAACCCAATTTCTCTAAATCAATTTCATCACATGAAAGTTTATTTATTCTTTCTGTTTACAATTTCCAAAACTTTAGCAAATCCCCATAAGAAATGGCAAAATGCTAAGCCAATATACACAGTTTAAATGTTTTTATTTTCATTTTCTCAGATCCCAAATTAATGCTCATCAGGATGGGGGTGACAGAGCTGAAGATTAAAGACCCATTAAAGACCCAACCCAGACTGATGAAAACACTAATTCATTAACATAAATGTAAGCATTTGATTTCTTAATTCTCTGTTGATTATGTTAATTTATTCTAGCAAGAGAATAAGAGACAAAGGAAATTTACGTGCTCTGGAGATAAATTCTCGTATTAAAGTTGTTTTCTATGTCTTGATCCTTCTGTTTGTTTTGATCTTGTGAAGATTTGTCAAATTGGAAATATTGATAAAAAGCAATGAAACTCATTTTATCAAAATAGGGACAAATTATTTTAGTAACGTCTAAAGTGTATGCATGAGCTCATAAAAAAAAGATAACTGATAGTACACAGTTAAAATATTTATAAAAATATTTAGTGGCTCGCCAAAAGCCAGACTCCAGGCAAGCAGGTGGTTTACCTGCCAAATGATTTGAAATTATTATCTTGCAAGTGCTGAGATTTACAAATCCTGCCAGACTGGTAAACTAATGTTTTAGAACTGCAGTTAAAGTGGAACTATGGGTAAAATAAAAACTGACATATGCACTGTGTCAATAAAGATATCATGCAGTTTTCTTTTTCTGAGTCCCTACTGTAATATTTAATTCTATTACCTGATCATGCTCCCCATAGATCCATTATTATTTCAGTGTCTTTAACAGATCAAGCTGTCTTGTCAAAATGGCAGTCACTTTGTTGGGAAATACTATTTAGCGTTGACAGGGGTGCTTTTATTGATGGGGTTTAACCTTTAAAAAAACTGCTATTGTAATTGCTTAAAACATGTTATCTGGAGTTAGGCTTTAATTTGTTTGTTCCTTACTTAGAACCTGTTTACACCAGGTATGGTGGTTCTGTGCTGGGCAGCCTTGCCCACCACAGTCCCATTGAAGGAGAAGGCAAATGCCTTTTTTCCTTTCGGGCCAAGTAATATCATCATTCTTTTGTGCTGTGTGCTTAAATAGGATGGCATGGAATACTTTCTTTAGCACAATGCAATGCAATGCAATCTGCTGTATTGCACCATGCTGCAGCCAATAGAATGTAATAAAATGTCAAATTTCAATATAGTTGCATAAAAAAGTTTAGCCTGCAATGACATGGGACCTGCACATCGGCACTGCTGTCACGTGCTGGTATGAACAGGCCCTTAAACCAAAATTAAGGGTAATGTAAGACTACCCACATGGTGAAAATTCTGCTCTGTAATTTCACTGCAGAGTAAAAGTGGTGTCACCCTGTTAAAGGAAGCACAACCATTTATGATCTACTGGCAGGATCAACAGGTAATAAAACCATGTCACAGTGGGATCTATGAAAAAAAAACCTCCGTCTCCTCACGTATGACTAATTTACTAACAGATATATCAGTCTGGATGTCACACCACTTCCTCAAACTCAATCTATCCAAACATAAACGTATAATTTTTCCTCCCCATGTGCCCCCTCCCCTGATCTCTCTGTCAAAATTGTTGGCACAACTATAAGCCCATCCCCGCATGCCAAGGTCCTGGGTGTAGTACTGGACTCTGAACTCTCCTTTAAACCCCACGTCCAATTACTGTCCAACTCTTGCCGTCGCAACTAGAGTTGAGCGAACACCTGGACGTTCGGGTTCTGCTGGTCCGTCCGAACTTCGGGACAAAGTCCGGGTCCGGGTCCGGACGGAACCCGAACGATCGCACGGACAACGAACCCCATTTAAATCAATTGGGACCCGAACTTTTAGGCACAAAAATGGCTGTAGCAAAGTACTGGAAAGCCCCAGAGGGCTGCAAAAGGAAGTAAAATGGGGGTAAGGGTAGGGCAAGTGCCCTACAAAAAAAATGGGGACAGGGAAATAACTTTAAATATTTAAAAAAAAATAAAAACAAAAAAAAGCAAAAATGGAGGTGAATGTGGATCATCTTCAAACTGTGTCTGAAAAGTATTAATTAACGGTAGAAACCATATAACTGTTCTAAAATCATCTTCAAACTAGGGCAAGTGCCCTACAAATAAATGGGGATAGGGAAAATAAATTAAAATCACGGTAAAAACACGGATTTTCAAGCCCAGGGTTAACTAAATTTACCCCAAGCAACAGGCACGCTAGCAAGCCCAAGGCAGGCCTGGGCCTGGGCCTGAAACAGGGCTTCAAGCCTGCCTGGTCGTCTTGGGCTTGCAGGTCCACAAGCGAGTTGAGATCAAC
>BLSH010123562.1:743974-754445 GCA_018402905.1 Glandirana rugosa | reverse complement strand
CAACGATCACAAAACTTAACTTAAACTACCCACTCACCTTCGGTCACCTCCCTAACCGTCTCTCCCCATCGTCTGTGTCTTACTAACCATTCCACCTACTCAGACCGTCGTCGTAAGTACTATCTGACTTCCCCCCTATCTGATACATAACCCGAACGATTTTTGAAATGTCCGGGTCCGGGTCCGGGTCCGTGCCACGGACACCCGAAAGTTCGGTACGGACCCGAACGTTACAGTCCGGGTTCGCTCAACACTAGTCGCAACATCTCCAAAATATGCACCTTTCTAACCAATGACATAACAAAGCTCTAAATTCACTCCCTCGTCATCTCTCGCCTCGACTACTGCAACTCCATCCTCATTGTCTTACCTCTACATAGTCTATCCCCCCTTCAGTCTATCATGAATGCTGCTGCCAGACTCATCCACCTTACCAATCATTCTGTGTCTGCTACCCCTCTCTGCCAATCCCTCCACTGGCTTCCACTCACCCATCAAATTCAATTCAAAACACTAGCAACATCTTACAAAGCCATCCACAACGTAGCCCCCAGCTACATCATTAGCCTAGTCTCAAAATACCAAACTAATCATTCTCTTTATTCCTCTCAAGACCTCCTGCTCTCTAGTTCCCTCATCCCATGCTTGCCTCCAGGAGTTTTCCAGAGCCTCTCCAATTCTATGGAACTCCTTACCCCAATCTGTCCAATTATCTCCTACTCGGCTTTTAGATGATCCCTGAAAACCCTTCTCTTCAGAGAAGCCCATCCTGCGCACACATAACTTATTTTCATTTTCTCAATCAGCTCATCCCTTGATCACCCCCTGATGGCCCCCCGGTTAACCCCTTCACAACTGTCGCCCCCTGTCACTTTGTCACTGAGTGCAGCGATCAGATCGTTCTTTGATCGTTGTACTTGTGTCACTAATCAGTGTTAAGGTAGGTAGTAGTAGGCCTAGGTAGGTATAAATACCCCCCCAAATAAAGGTTTTAACCCCTTGATTGCTCCCTGTCACCCGTGATCACCGTATAAGTTAGGTAGTTTTTTTCCCCTCAGGTTACCCGTCGTATATATATATATATATATATATATATTTTTTTTTTTTAGGTTTTAACCCCCTGATCACCCTGCGGTGACCTTAGTTAGGTTTTAGCATGCGTTAGGGCGTTAGGGTCAGTGTCAATCCCCGGCAGGGTCAGATTAGTGAGGTAATCTGACACGCATACATACACCTAGATAGGTCAGTTAGTAGCATATTAACATACAGATCAATATTTGTGATCTGATCAGATCTATATTAGCGTCCCCACTAGATTATTGTTATAAAAAACATGGCGTTCGCAGGATCAGCCCAGATACCTGCTAGCACCTGTGTTTAGCCCCTCCAACCAGCCCAGCCCACCCAAGTGCAGGATCAATAGATCACTGACACTTACAAAACACAACACTCATATCAGAAGCATTCGCAGAGATCACGCCCAATGCCTGCGAAAGCTGACAGTGATTTTGTTAGCGACTTGAAACAGGCTCTGACAACCAGGTGCACTTTTTGCCTGTGAGTCACACTAGTGTATCTATAAATTTAGAGCCCAAAATGTCAAATCAGACGTACACTAGTGAAGAGGCCTACGCAATGCATGACAGACGAAATCGATGGGGAAGTCTCACTGTCAGAATCAGGCTCAACATATGAACCAGTAGACAGCAGCTGCACCTTGTCAGATAGCTCTGACGATGGAGTCGTGGTCCCTGCTAAGGTCAGGCACACCCGATCCCATTTTGCTGTCACTGAGCTGCAAGAACTGCAGGGCTCTTGTATGGAGCAGAGAGCCAGTACTAGTACCACTACATCTTCTGGGGAACTGGCCAGCACCAGTGGCCTAGTACTTCCTGGTCATAGACAAACCAGCACTGCAGTAACACCTGGTGACGTGGCGAGTCCCATAAGTACAGTTCAAGCTGGTGTGGCTAGCACAAGTAGTGTACCACAGCCATGAAGACAAACACAGGCCCGCAGAACCCATATTGCCCTTCCTGATGCGCTTGCAAAACCCTGATTGGCAACCCACCACTGATGCAGCGCCCCTTCTTCCCCCATTCACTGGCCAACCCGGAATTCAGATGGAAACAGTTGATTTTACGGCCATTGATTTTTATTCACTGTTTTTCACCAAAGATCTCTATAGGTCTATTATGGACCAAAGCAATTTGTATGCTGGTCAATTCATCGCTGCTAATCCCCATTTGACACTTGCCAGAGACTGGAAACCAATTACGGTTCCAGAATTTAAGACCTTTCCCTCAACATGGGGCATAACTAAAAAAATCTGAGTTGCAGTCATATTGGTCCACTGACCAAATTCACCATATGCTCGTGTTCTCTGCTTCCATGGCCAGGACACGATCCGAGCAGATCTTGCGGTTTATGCACTTAAATGACAATGAACTCTTTCGTCCACGGGGTGACCCTGAATACGATCAGCTCCACAAAATGTGGCCCCTCGTAAACCACTTCAACACACAATTCGCAGCCTTGTTTATGCCCCACCAAGTTGTCTGTGTAGATGAGTCCCTGATTAAATGTTCTGGCCGTCTTGCTTTCAAACAGTTTCTCCCCAGCAAGTGCACCAGATACGGGGTCAAGATGTATAAGCTCTGTGACAGGGCCACAGGCTATACATGTAGTTTTATGGCTTATGAGGGACAAGATAGTCATGTGGAACTGGAAGGATGCCCAGACTACATAGGGAGCGCTGGCAAGATTGTGTGGAACTTGATGTCACCCTTATCCAGAAAGGGGTACCATTTGTAAGTGGACAATAACTACACATTTGTGACACTTTTTATTCATCTGTTTGATCATCAAATTGGCGCTTGTGGCACCGTGCGATCGAATTGCCGGGGCTTCCCTCAATGGCTGGTAGAATCCTGATTTAGACAGGGGGAGAGAGCCTGATTAATAAGTAGTAATTTGCTCGCAGTGAAGTGGAGGGATACAAAGAATGCTTTCGTTCTCTCCTCCATTCACGCAGATATGACCGTCCATGAATATAACCAAAATATGGGAGGGGTGGACCTCAGCGACCAGTTATTGGCGCCGTACCTAATTGCCCATAAGACCAGACACTGGTACAAAAAAGTGTCTGTATATTTATTCCAATTGGCTATACTGAACGCTTAACTGCTATACAAAGCATCATCACGTATTGGATCTTTCCTTAAATTCCAGGAAGAGATCATCACAGCCCTTCTGTTTTCAGATGGTTCTGCACCCCATGTTCCCAATCCAAATGCAGCGAGCCAGCTGCATGGGCGACATTTTCCGCATGCCATTCCTGGTACCCCTACCAACCGAGCCCCTCATCCTGGTACCCCTACCAACCGAGCCCCTCAAAAAAGCTGTTGTGTCTGCCGATGACACGGATACAGGCTTGACACCCGCTTTTATTGTCCCTCCTGTCCTGATCAGCCTGGTCTTTGCATCGTTAACTGTTTCCAGCGCTACCATATATAGTTGAGTATTAGCATAGGGTACAGCACTACACAGATATAGGTCACACTGTCACAGGGTCTCCAAAGATGTCACCCTAACCTTTACTGTTAAAAACAAAAGCATACCAAAAAAAAAAAAGTAAAACATTTTAAATTAAATAAATAAATAAAAAAGTTATAAAAACCAAAACATATAAAATAATAAAAGCCAAAAACAGTTGTAAGTTTATTGTTTTTCTATCTCTATTTTCTCTCTATTCCCTTTCTATTGCTATCTCTATTGTTAATGTTTTTTATGCATACCTGTAATGCTTTGTTACTGTTTTTATCATTTTTTTTGCAGGTATGTAATGCTTTTATAATGTTTTCCTGTAATGTTTTATAATGTTTTCTTCTTAGCAGCAATGTAATTTTTTGGTCTACCTGGTAATAGGGTTGATATCCCTGGAGGGGTCTGTAACATGGAACATGATTTGGCATTGCTGGAAGATTGGTCAAAGCAGTGGAGACTGCAGTTCAATATTTCTAAATGTAAAATAATGCATCTAGGGAAAAATAATCCGCTTAGAGTGTACAGCATTGGGGGCACAGTGTTAGCCAGCACTACAGAAGAAAAAGATTTGGGGGTGCTTATTTCAGATGATTGCAAAATGAGCAAACAGTGTAACCGGGCAGTGGGAAAAGCAAATAGAATTCTGGGATGTATCAGTAGAGGGATCACCAGCAGGAGGAAGGAGGTTCTGATTCCTCTATATAGATCTTTAGTGAGACCTCACTTAGAATACTGTGTCCAGTTCTGGAGACCTCACTTACAAAAAGATATTGATAAAATAGAACGAGTTCAGAGACGGGTAACAAAAATGGTGAAAGGTCTGGGGGATAAAACATATCAAGAGCGACTTCAGGAACTTAATATGTACAGTCTGGAGAAAAGAAGGGAGAGGGGAGACATGATTGAAACCTTTAAATACCTCAAGGGGGTAAATAAGGTTCAGGAGGGCAGTCTTTTCAATATGAAACCAAAATCAAGAACACGGGGACATGACCTCAAACTAACTGGGGGGAAGTTCAAAACTAATCTTAGAAAGTATTATTTTACTGAAAGGGTGGTTGATGATTGGAATAAACTACCAACAGAGGTTGTGAGACAGTCAACAGTAAATGGCTTCAAACATGCTTGGGATAAACATAAATCCATAGTCAGACAACAAGGTTAATGTAAAAAAATAAAGTAAAAAAAAAAAAAAAAAAAGGGGCAGACTCGATGGACTACTCAGTCTTTTTCTGCCGTCACTTTTCTATGTTTCTATGTTTCTTTGTTACTGTTTTTATCATTTTTTTGCAGGTATGTAATGCTTTTATAATGTTTTCCTGTAATGTTTTATAATGTTTTCTTCTTAGCAGGAATGTAATTTTTTGGTCTACCTGGTCTTTTGGTGTTGCTGAGCTCACTGGTGCATTCTTTCTTTTTAAGGATGTTCCAAACAGTTGATTAGGTCACACCTAATGTTTTTGCTATCTATCTGATGGCTTTGTTTTGTTTTTTCAGCCTAATGATGGCTTGTTTCACTGATAGTGACAGCTCTTTGGATCTCATATTGAGAGTTGACAGCAACAGATTCCAAATGCAAATAGCACACTTGAAATGAACTCTGGACCTTTTATCTGCTCCTTATAAAGGGGATAATGAGGGAATAACACACATCTGGCCATGAAACAGCTGAGCAGCCAATTGTCCCATTACTTTTGGTCCCTTAAAAAGTGGGAAGCACATATACAAACTGTTGTAATTCCTACACCGTTCACCTGATTTGGATGTAAATACCCTCAAATTAAAGCTGAAAGTCTGCAGTTAAAGCACATCTTGTTTGTTTCATTTCAAATCAATTGTGGTGGTGTATAGAGCCAAAAACATTAGAATTGTGTCGATGTCCCAATATTTATGGACCTGACTGTATATTGGATACTGATGATTGACTACAAATATCATCTCATGTAGTAGGTATTTAAAATTGGAGACTGTGGAAATTCACTTTGATCTATAAATATAAGACATTTGGATGCCATGGACTGATTTGTGCAAATGCTAAGTAAATACCAGTGGATTTTCAGAGATTAGTAACACCGTAGTTAGGTATTAGGGACAAAATTAAAGTTTCATTAAATCCACATCATAAAAATGAGATTATGAGATTTGTTTTCTGTATTCTGCGAAAAAAAGGTTAATCCGTCTGCTATTTATCTCCACCTTCTGTTCATGTCCCCAATTCAGCTAGGGATTTTGCAGCTATGGTATCAATGCTGCACATGCTCAGTTTTTAGTGAGTTTCTATACTTCTATAGTGAGCATTTCCTCCCTATCACATCTGAGCTATATAGAGTCTATACTATGTATATATAGTCTACATTATAGAGTCATACATGTGGGCATATACACAGTGGTAAATGGCAGCCCACACCCCCCCATCTTACTATTACACATAGATTCATGGAGGCTTCACCTCACTCTTATTTTAAGACACAGGCTGGAGGACATGACACAGCCTGTGACTGGCAGAAAGCTGTTCACACCATGCTATTTCCACAAAATAATAAAGATTTGATTTCAAAAATATATTTGTATGCCACAGTTCATTTATATTATTTATTTATTTTTACTCTGCATCCCATAGGCTGTTTTTTTTATTTTGAACTTGTGACCAATAGCAGAGGATTAGAAGCTCCTCCTGCCTATGTTTCACTGCAGACAGGCTGGGAAAGATCTTGGTTGTGTGACTGTTGTATATCAATTACTTCAAGTACTAAGTTTTTTTCTTAAGTAAAATAATTACACTGCCTTATTCACATACAGAAATAGTAGGGATGTAAATAAAACAGTGTGTGTTTAGTTTCACTTTAATAAAGAAGTCATGGGCAAAATTTCTACTGGATCCTGAGATACCAAACACAATTTGCGCAAGAGCCAAAGAAACCTCTTTACTGACAGAATCTGAAAAGAATCTGAAAGATTTTTAAGGACAGAAGAGCCACACTTGCAGAGGATGTGATGTTGTATTCATTTCTTGGAGCCTGATAGGCTCATGCTCTTTATATTACTTAGAAGCTCACAAATGTTCAGGGATGATTGCATATTATTTTACATACCACATGCTGGTAAATGATGCTCTAAGTGATATCATATTTCAGCTACAGGATTTCTTTTGTGTTTTGGAGCAGTTATTATAGACTTGGAGTTGTTTATGTTAGTCATTATATTTCTATTTTTTGATGTTTAAGAAAGTCATTAGGGATGATGAGTAAACTGATCTGCACAAACACAGCCTTTCTACATTGTCAGAAAGATTGGATTTTGAAAGCTTCTCCTTCTCCTCTCAAAGATCTTCTGGGAGGAAGATGCACAAACAGTATAACAGTAATACACTGCCTAGGCTGGTAATATTTTGAAAATACACAAAAAATTCTGCATATATATTTTTTTAATGTTTCAATAACTGCAAAATCTTGTTGCCAATTATTAAAATGCATACTTCACAGGAATCATAGGGCACATGTCAACTTTACCAAAACAAATTATTTTGAGCAGAAAAAAAAACAAAGCATAAAGTCTCCAAGCCTAAAGCCTAGGCAAAGGTAATGTAGTTTCTTCTAACTTGTGTATGTATAGTATATGTTGTACATATTCAAGTAATAGATAAGGGAAAATCTCTGCAATATAACAAAAACAGAAGTAATCAGTGGTGTACTAACAGGATGGGGAGTATTCTGCCCCGGGTGCCACAAATTGGGAGGTGGGGGTGTCAGGTGGATCCGAACATCTTGGCTGGCTAGCAGGGCAGGAGCAGGTGCAGGGGGGTGCTCTGTGGCTGTGCTGGTTCTCTGCGAGTGAGTCAGCAGCTTCTGCTGCTCCGAGTCATTGAGCTCACATCAGGCTCTTTACTGCCACCTCTGGCATCTTCTTGTATGTGCACTCCTTGTGTGTGCCATCTGTACTGTATTGTGGACTGCAGCTCCTCTCGTGTTTTACAGGGACATGTAGAAACAAGATCTGGGACTAGGAAGAACACCTTTACAAGTGGGGGCTGTGAGTGCAAGTGAAGGGAGGAGGCTGTTTGTGTATGGGGAGCCAGAGCTGCCAGTGTGTTTACAGATGTGTGTGTGGGGGGCTGACATATATACAGATGAGAGGGGGGAGCTGAGTGTCTACAGGTGTGAGGGGCAGCTGAGTGTGTACAGGTGTGTGTGTGGGGGGTGCTGAGTGTCTACAAGTGTGAGGGTGGAAGCTAAGGTTGTACAGCTGTGGGGGGGCTGAGTGTCTACAGATGTGGGAGAGGGCTAAATGTCTACAGGTGTCAGGGGAGACTGAGTGTCTACAGGTATGTGGGTGGGCTGAGGGCATACAGGTGTGAGGAGGGCTGAGTGCATACATATATGAGGGGGGCTGAGTGCATACAGGTTTGAGGGGAGCTGATTGCATACAGGTATGAGGGGAGCTTAGTGCATACAGGTGTGAGGAGGGCTGAGTGCATACAGATATGTGGGGGGATGAGTGCATACAGGTATGAGGGGGGCTTAGTGCATATAGGTGTGAGGAGGGCTGAGTGCATACAGGTATGAAGGGGCTGAGTGCATACGGGTATGAGGGGGGCTTAGTGCATTCAGGTGTGAGGAGGGCTGAGTGCATACAGGTATGAGGGGGGTTGAGTGCGAACAGGTGTGAGGAAGGTGCTGAGTGCATACAGGTATGAGGAGGGCTTAGTGCATACAGGTGTGAGGAGGGCTGAGTGCATACTTGTATGAGGGGGGCTGAGTGTGAACAGGTGTAAGGAAGGTGCTGTGTGCATACAGGTATGAGGAGGGCTTAGTGCATACAGGTGTGAGGAGGGCTGAGTGCATACTTGTATGAGTGGGGCTGAGTGTGAACAGGTGTAAGGAAGGTGCTGAGTGCATACAGGTATGAGGAGGGCTTAGTGCATACAGGTGTGAGGAGGGCTGAGTGCATACAGGTATGAGGGGAGCTTAGTGCATACAGGGGGGCTGAGTGGGACCATGTGTAAGGAAGGGACTGAGTGCATACAGGTATGAGGGGGGCTTAGTGCATACGTGTGTGAGGGGGGCTGAGTGCATACAGGTATGGGGATTTGGTAGGGTGGCCAGTGGGTGTTCCCTAGGGTATGTTGGTGGTCAGGCCTGGGGGGCCCAGGTCTAAAGCTGTGTAAGGGGTCCCACAATTTCTGATGGCTGCCCTGACTGGGGCTGTCTAACTTAACGGACAAGACCAGTGTCACAGAACAGACCATCCAAGTCCTGTAACACTGCTCTGCCACAACGATCCCAATAAAATGATTTGGAAAATAAAAAACCTGCTTTTATCCATGCCCCCTCATGGTGATTGGGTGACGTATCGCATGAGGCGGATGTTTGTACTCAAATATGCCAGAGGGAAGAGCCGGCAATGTGGGAGATCCGAACTGAGAGAAACAGACTGATTGGAGGAGCTGCGTGTACCGGGCTGAAGGAGGGGTAGCATCAGGTGTATGGAAACAGAGCCTGACCCTGCATGGTGAGTGTGAGAATAATGAGTGTGTTATAAGGGATTATAGAAGATGGGGGGGTGCAGAGAATGCCAGGTGCAGGACAGAGTGATTGTGTCTTCTCCTGAGCCACCTTTACTCACCTCCACCTCTGCCACAGCTGGTGACAATACCCAGTTCTGTCAGGTATGATGGACCATGTGATGGTGATCGGATCCATTTGAAAGCTTTTTCACCTTAATGTAGAGAATGCATTAAGGTAAACACCTTCTTACCTTTGAAAAAACAAGTGTAAACAGCAGATGGCGCTAACCTGGATACTTTAGCTATGACAAATGGTGTATAAATAAAATAAGTGTGCCAAATAAATAAATAAATCAATAAGTGTACCAAATAAATATATATCTCAAAATAAAGTGAGGTAATTATAATAGTGGTATATTAAAAGTGGTATATTAAAATAGTGTATAAAATATAATAACCAGCCTGAACCGAAAATATTATAGTCGTATAAAAACGTAGAAATGGATATTCTGCAGGTTGTAGTGTTACAAGGGAAAAAATGTAAACTTAAAACTAGAACGCATAATCTGCTAGTTTTAAAAGGATGAGACCCACAACTCC
The DNA here is from genome assembly GCA_018402905.1 of Glandirana rugosa. Classification (NCBI taxonomy): domain Eukaryota; kingdom Metazoa; phylum Chordata; class Amphibia; order Anura; family Ranidae; genus Glandirana; species Glandirana rugosa. Next base: position 744,796 of record BLSH010123562.1, on the reverse strand, counting down.
TGTAAGACAACAAGCTAGCAACTTCCCTCCCTCGTTTTCCCTTGTGACCAGAGGATACCTCCCAGGATATCATAAGGATTGGATCGATCCAGGACCATCAGGAAAGGGAACCAGCACCGGAGCAACCATCGTAGAATTTTCACCATATAATTTTATCACATATTTTATATTATTGGTCGGACTTGGCTTTTATAATATCAGCATATTTTTGCATCTTTACCTATAAGACGTCCAACATCACAATGTTCCCTTTTTTACATTTGAATTTTGATCTTGCGTATTAGACGATCAAAATTTTCCTACTCTGGGTGTTGAGGACATTCTGTTGTTCGATCGTTGAATTTTTACAGACGCTCTTTAATAATTCGTTCATTTTACAATTAGTCAAGTAGTACGATTACAGAAAACTTTTTATTTTTATTTTTAGGTTCGTTTACAAACCCTACTGAACTTTGTTAGACCACAAACACTGTCAAAGCTTATATCCACTGAGGTGTCAGGCCACAAACACTGTTAAGTTTCATATCCACTGAGGTGTTGCACGAGGGGAGGACTCAGGGATGAATGGTCTTGGGACGTGGGGACGTCCCCATTGCACGTACATCCCTGGAAAACGGGACCTACCCCTATCCTACTACCTAGATGCTACCAACGAGGCCACGACCAAGGGAAAGGACTACCAGGACCTAGCTAGGTTAGGAATACTATAGGACCCTCCATAGGAGACCAGTGTTCCCTTTTGCTCCCTCCCTTCAACGATCGAACAACAGAATGTCCTCAACACCCAGAGTAGGAAAATTTTGATCGTCTAATACGCAAGAT
>BLSH010123562.1:721807-735626 GCA_018402905.1 Glandirana rugosa | reverse complement strand
GACAAACTCGAAAATGACCGAATCGAGGACTTACACGACATACAAACTCTAAACCACACAGAATATTACAAAAAATCTTAATGAATACAAATTTTAAGTATTTGCAAATGTGTATAGTATAGTATAGTAAAGAGTTTTTTGCATAGTGAATTTTCAAGTATTTCAGCGTATTTTTATTTTATTAGCGTATTTTATTAGCGTATTTTATTAGTGTATTTTAAAACGAGGTTTACCGTATACCTACTAATATTTGTCCGTATATTTGAGAATATTTTATATCAGATATTTAGGTCCAGGAGATGTCCATAGGGGAATTATTTAAGGAAGACAGGAAGAAATTCCCTACAAACGTTAGAGCAGGAAAAAGGAATAAGGACAGCGGGGAGGAAAATACCTTTCACTTTGGGAACTGATTTTGAATCCCACCCCAGATTAGGATTGCAAACATCCCTTAAAGAAGGACAGAAGGAATTTATTAAGGGGATACCTGTAGAGGACCTGGATTTATAGACTATATTTTATAAGAGTTTATATGCCTGTTTATAATCATCCATATGCCATTTGGAGCAAAATTTTATGTGATTATTTTATGCGATTATTTTATGCGATTATTTTATTTTTATGCGACTTTATGAACTTTTAAGTGATACGTTTTTTGAGAAATGATATGATATGATATGTGTAAACGTTTATGAATTTTAAACATAAGTAATTCTAAAAAACATTATAAGACACACCAAATCTCAAACATACAGCACATTCAGGAGCTAAGCCAGTAAAAGCTCAAACAGCAAATAACCAAATACATTGCAGCTAATGATAGGCGTAAATATCTGTGAATTTTAAATACAAACATTTTGAAAAATATCATAAGATATACCAAACCTGAACAGACAGCACACTCAGAGGCTACACCAGCAAAAGGTTTAAATAGGAATTCACCAAATAGGTGCCGCCAATAAACCATAAGTGGGTAAAGAGCACATAAGTACACAAAAATCATATGTAAGTACAGAACTCATTTCATATTATAATACAATATTTATGAGAAGACTGTCAAATAACAAAACATATCCAGGCGCAGCTGACATTTAACCAACTGGTGAGCACAAACAAGCACACAAAGAGTTAAATGATAGCACAGAGCAATTTTCAAGTCTTGCCACAGATTCTCAATTGGATATAGGTCTGGACTTTGACTGGGCCATTCTAACACATATACAGTATCTCAAAAATGTGAGTATGCCCTCACATTTGTGTAAATTTTACACACAGCTTGTATAACAGTGTGAATCTGCTGTCCCCTCAAAATAACTCAAAACACAGCCATTAATGTCTAAACCGCTGGCAACAAAAGTGAGTACACTCCTAAGTGAAAATGTCCAAATTGGGCCCAAAGTATCAATATTTTGTGTGGCCATCAGAGGGGTCACTAGGGGGTCGCTATTGGAGCTATAGACCTGAGGCTGGGGCCCATAGCCCCGAGTTTCTTACCGGGTGGGTGCAGTTATGTCCAGTCCCAGTCTGGAATGCATGGGACAGGGGCGGACTGAGCCACGGCAGCACTGGCTCCGGCTCTGCCTCCACCCGACTGTAATCCTTGCCACTGGTTGCTAGAGCCACCTGGTGTCTAGCAACCAGTGACATCACAGCTGCATCTCCCTCCCTGCCAAGCAATTAAAGCGATTCCAGTTCCTCCTCCTCCACGCTAGTGCTCATAGGGCCTAAAGAGTTGAGCCCAGCTCCCTTGTTATGGTCCCGGACTGGAGCATCCTGCCACTGGTCCTGTGGCGGTAGGGTGCAGGGCAGCTGCATCTTCAAACAGGGAGGGGCATGGGCATGGGCAGCCGGGAAGAGAGAGAAGATGAGGCCTCACCACCACCCTGAGCAGCATCCCCGTCACCTCCCAGAGCTTGCACTCCTTCTCCAAGCTTCTCTCCTAGCTTGCTGTGATTGTCAGACAGGCTGAAGAAAACGGGTTCTCTGGGGACCCTGAGGTAAGAGGGAGCTTTTCTGGGGACCCTGATGTATGGGGTGGCTCTCTGGGGACCCTGATGCATGGGGAGGCTCTTTGGGGTCCCTAATGTAAGCTCTCTGGGGACCCTACTGTAAGGAGGGCTCTCTGGGGACCCTGATGTAAGGAAGGGGCTCTCTGTGGACCCTGATATAAGGAAGGGGCACTCTGGAGACCCTGATGTAAGGGGAGATCCGCACTCAGATGTGTAACGATATATGCAGTATCTCACAAAAGTGAGTACACCTCTCACATTTTTGTAAATATTTTATTCCATCAAAGTAGTGAGTGCACATCTTGTATAACAAAGACAACTTCTGGATACACTGAGCATGTGCACTCAACTTCTATGGTCGATCATGGCAAGGCCTGTTCTGAGTGGAATCTGTCCTGTTAAACCACTGTATGGTCTTGGCCACCGTGCTGCAGCTCAGTTTCAAGGTCTTGGCAATATTCTTATAGCCTAGGCCATCTTTATGCAGAGCAGCAATTCTTTTTTTCAGATCCTCAGAGAGTTATTTGCCATGAGATGCCATGTTGAACTTCCAGTGACCAGTTTGAGAGAGTGAGAGTAAAAACACCAAATTTAACACACCTGCACCCCATTCACACCCGGGGCCTTGTAACACTAACGAGTCACATGACACCTGGGAGGGAAAATGCTAATTGGGCCCAATTTGGACCTTTTCACTTAGGGGTGTACTCACTTTTGTTGCCAGCAGTTAAGACATTAATGGCTGTGTGTTCAGTTATTTTGAGGGGACAGCAAATTTACACTGTTATACAAGCTGTACACTCACTACTTCACATTGTAGCAAAGTGTCATTTTTTTCAGTGTTTTCACATGAAAAGATATAATAAAATATTTACAAAAATGTAAGGGGTGTACTCACTTTTCTGAGATACTGTATATGCTTTGATCTAAAGCATTCCATTGTAGTGCTAGCTGATGTGTTTAGGGTTGTTTTTCTTTTTCTTCTTCTTTTTGCAGACTCTAACAGGTTTTCTTCTAAGATTGCCCTGTATTTGACTCCATCCATCTTCCCATCAACTCTGACCAGCTTCCCTGTCCCTACTTATGAAAAACATCTCCACAACATGATGCTGCCACCACCATGCTTCATGGTGGGGATGGTGTGCTCAGGGTGATGTGCAGTGTTAGTTTTCCATCACATATAGCATTTTGCTTTTAGGCCAAAAAGTTCAATTTTAGTCTCATCTGAACAGAGCACCTTCTTCCGCATAAAATCAGGTCCATAAATATTGGGACATCAACACAATTCTAATCTTTTTGGCTCTATACACCACCACAATGGATTTGAAATGAAACAAACAAGATATGCTTTAGCTGCAGACATTCAGCTTTAATTTGAGGGTATTTACATCTAAATCAGGTGAACGGTGTAGGAATTACAACAGTTTGTATATGTGCCTCCCACTTTTTAAGGGACCAAAAGTAATGGGACAGATTAACAATCATAAATCAAACTTTCACTTTTTAATACTTGGATGCAAATCCTTTGCAGTCAATTACAGCCTGAAGTCTGGAACGCATAGACATCACCAGACGCTGGGTTTCATCCTTGGTGATGCTCTGCCAGGCCTCTGTTGCAACTGTCTTCAGTTCCTGCTTGTTCTTGGGGCATTTTCCCTTCAGTTTTGTCTTCAGCAAGTGAAATGCATGCTCAATCGGATTCAGGTCAGGTGATTGACTTGGCCATTGTATAACATTCCACTCTTTGGTTGCTTTCGCAGTATGCTTCGGGTCATTGTCCATCTGCACTGTGAAGCGCCGTCCAATGAGTTCTGAAGCATTTGGCTGAATATGAGCAGATAATATTGCACGAAACACTTCATAATTCATCCTGCTACTTTTGTCAGCAGTCACATCAATAAATACAAGAGAACCAGTTCCATTGGCAGCCATACATGCCCACACCATAACACTACCACCACCGTGCTTCACTGATGAGGTGGTATGCTTTGGATCATGAGCATTTCCTTTCCTTCTCCATACTCTTCTCTTCCCATCACTCTGGTACAAGTTGATCTTGGTCTCATCTGTCCATAGGGTGTTGTTCCAGAACTGTGAAGGCTTTTTTAGATGTTGCAACACTTCCATGCAACTTAGTATGCGATAGTGTCCTTATACAAAATCATTAGAGGTTATCGCAACTAGCGATTTTAAATGGAGTCCTCTTTTTGAGAAGGATATGATAATATCAATGAGTGAACTTCTGATCCTTTGCTTTGGTGTAGTGTTGAGGGCTCTATGACATGCATTTATTTTATATCATTATGCAAACCTTCACTAATACTTGCTATTTCCTTTGTACATTTGGCTATGTAATGGTTTCCTTATACATCTGTTTGAATACTGATGGATGCCACTGACATACCAATTTTTTCCTTTTTGTCGGCTGCAGATTTTAACACGATTCTCACTTACTATTCTATTTTTTCATTTCCTTTATTGTTACAAAGTATTTTTATTTTTCTCTTTTGCCCTAGGGAGATACACACTGGTGACAATGTTTCCTGTTTGAACTTAATTGATATCAAGACCCGAATAGGGAAGAGAATCATATGTTTTGTATTTGACTCTAATTATTTGATTGTATGTGAGTATTTATACAAGTGAGTTCATTTTGGAATGTTGTGCTGTGAACAAGGCATTATTTGCCGAAACATGTAAGCCTATTCCTGTTTGGACGATATGGAATAAAAAAGTTTTGATACTGCAGTTCCAGAGTGCCGACTTTTCCTTTTTTATTATGATGGATTTCTATTGGAAGAGGGAAGACTGCCTGAAGTCAGAGCACCTGCTAAAGTGTGTGGTTTGATCTATGGTTAAGCAGCAGCTGGTAGAGCGGTGTGTTTCTCTCTGACTTTGCTTTTTTTAGATGTTGTTTGGCAAACTCTAATCTGACCTTCCTGTTTTTGAAGCTCACCAATGGTTTTCATCTTGTGGTGAACCCTCTGTATTCACTCTGGTGAAGTCTTCTCTTGATTGTTGACTTTGACACGCATACACCTACCTCCCGGAGAGTGTTCTTGATCTGGCCAAATGTTGTGAAGGGTGTTTTCTTCACCAGAGAAAGAATTCTTCAGTCATCCACCACAGTTGTTTTCCGTGGTCTTCAGGGTATTTTGGTGTTGCTGAGCTCACCGGTGCGTTCTTTCTTTTTCAGGATCTTCCAAACAGTTGATTTGTCCACACCTAATGTTTTTGCTATCTCTCTGATGGGCTTGTTTTGTTTTTTCAGCCTAATGATGGCTTGCTTCACTGATAGTGACAGCTCTTTGGATCTCATATTGAAAGTGGACAGCAACTGATTCCAAATGCAAATATCACACTTGAAATGAACTCTGGACCTTTTATCTGCTCCTTGTAAATGAGATAATGAGGGAATAACACACACCTGGCCATGGAACAGCTGAGCAGCCAATTGTCCCATTACTTTTGGTCCCTTAAAAAGTGAGAGGCACATATACAAACCGTTGTAATTACTACACCATTCACCTGATTTGGATGTAAGTACCCTCAAATTAAAGCTGAAAGTCTGCAGTTAAAGCACATCTTGTTTGTTTCATTCCAAATCCATTGTGGTGGTGTATAGAGCCAAAAAGATTAGAATTGTGTTGATGTCCCAATATTTATGGACCTGACTGTATTTGCTGTGTCCCCCACAGGGCTTCTTGCAAACTGCAATCGGGACTTCTTATGGCTTTCTTTCCAAAATGATTTTCTTCTTGCCACTCTTCCATAAAGGCGTGATTTGTGGAGTGCAGGACTAATAGTTGTCTTGTGGACAGGTTCTCCCACCTGAGCTGTGGATCGTTGCAGCTCCTCCAGAATTACCATGGCCCTCTTGGCTGCTTCTCTAACTAATGCTCTCCTTGCCTGGCCTGTCAGTTTAGATGGACGGTCATGTCTTGATAGGTTTGCAGTTGTGCCATACTCTTTCCATTTTTAGATGATGAATTGAACAGTGCTCTGTGAGATGTTCAAAGCCTGGGATATTTTTTGATAACCTAACCCTGCTATAAACTTCTCCACAACTTTATCCCTGACCTGTCTGGTGTGTTCCTTGGCCTTCATGATGCGGTTTGTTCACTAAGATTCTCTAACGAACTGAGGGCTTCACAGAACAGCTGTATTTATACTGAGATTAAATTACACACAGGTGGACTCTATTTACTAATTAAGTGACTTCTGAAGGCAATTTGGTTCCACTAGATTTTAGTTAGGGGTATCAGAGTAAAGGGGGCTAAATACAAATGCACGCCACACTTTTCAGATATTTATTTGTAAAACATTTTGAAAACCATTTATCATTTTTCATCCACTTCAGAATTACCACTTTGTGATGGTCTATCACATGAAATCCCATTAAAATACATTTATGTTTTTGTTTGTAACATGAAAAAATGTGGAAAATTTCCAGGGGTATGAATACTTTTTCAAGGCATTGTACAGCTAGAACATGATTTATGTGGTCCTTTTGGATTACCAAATGTTTTAGATCTCTCTCGGTAGATACCTGTCCCCTTGCGCTATCTTCACTCGCAGTTTGGGACTCCCTTCACAAGACTTATGGCTGGCCTTATAACTCACCGTCAATGCCGTTGCTTGGCCATTCCTATTTTCCACCAGGTGATCTCAATCCTCAATTCTACACATAACTACTGCATGTCACACCTTTGCTTCATCATGTCCTAACTCAACATGGTCTGGCACCTTGTTTGCAACTTTGTCTCCCTCATTTATGGACCATCCAATGGTGATATACTCAACTGACTCAGCTTATCAAAAACTTATCCAAGCCTTTACACACCATTTCAGATCTCAAACCCCTGGAAAGCATTCTTGCAGCTGTTCAACTACCACAGAAAACAATCTCCCAATTCTATAGATCCCTTCTTTCCTTAGAATCAGCCTGTTGTCCCAAATATCTGACAGCTTCAGAGCAAGATCTGCACCGTCCCTTATCAGGTGACCAACGTGCCACAGTTCTACAACTGGCCCACACTTCCTCCATCTCTTCAAAGAACATGGAAGTTAATTTCAAACCTCTATCATGCTGGCATTGTACGCCTGCTCACCTGCATAAAATCTTTCCTCATATCAGCAAAACTGTCTGGAGAGGCTGTGGGGCTATAGCTACCCATGCACACATATGACGGGACTGCCCACGTATCCGTCCTTTTTGATCTGATATTCTTCCCTGGATAGAGTTTATACAAGAGTTTCCTATTCTTAATGGCCCCTGGGCTGTACTGTTTCATTGTATGGGTGAACCAACCAGCCAATAATGGTGCTCTATTACCCTTCACCTTCACACTGCAAAATCTCTTATCCCACTTTGTTGGAAAGAATCTGCTGTTCTTACGATGCAACAATGGCTACATGTGGTAGATCATATATACCATATGTTAGATCTTACATTTGATTGCCACGATTTGGCTACTAAAGCGCACAAAATATGAACTTGCTGGTTTGCCTTTACCTTCCCCTCTGCCTGTTCGGGACTTATGGCCAAAACTGATTGAGGTTTATCCTTTATCAATGTAATATTTGTATTTAATATGCTGAGATCAAGAGCTTCTCCCTCCCCTACCTTTTCCATACTTCCTAAGCTTTCACTTTACACCCTTTTTTTGTTTTTTCCCCTTCCTTCTTTAGCTTCTTTCCTCCTCTTTATTACATATACACTGTGCTGCTCCACCTTCACTAGTTGGATGATTGTTTGTTTTATAGCTGTACTTGAGTGGTTACTGTAATCCTTATGTCTATTATGCATTTTCTGATTGAGCATATTGTTTTGTAACTACTCTTGACATGTTTTTTTAAATAAAAAACGTATTTAGAAAAATGGCACTCAACCCAAAAGTATCACATACTTATATGCTCCAATAATATGTGATTATAAACTCTTAAATGTTCATTAAAGTGTCCACAGAGATCAAAGTCTTCATAAATATTCATAAAACGTGCTCTTCATTCAGTGTCACTATATATCATAGCCAGGCCATCCCTCACACTTGCGGAATTCCAGCCAATGCACATAATCCTATTTTTAGGGTGATGACTCCCTGCAGCCTGCAGATAATGCAGCCACCACATACAACAATTCCTCATAAAGACATAAGAGGACCATCTAATGCTCTCCTATAAAATAGATTTTATTGACCTCAAAATAATACTCACCTTAGCAGAACCGGTAATATAACATGCAATGGCACCTGTGCATTCACTCCACTGCCTGGTCTCATTGCAATCATTGCAGTAGTTTAGTTCACCCGGAAGATTTTGCCGCAAGACTCCTCCCAGTAGCTTGCTGGCATCACTGACCAACCCTGCTTGAAGCGTTTCATCCCAGTGTGAATTTCTAAGAAGCTAGGAAGCAATCAGTAACTGCACACTTTAAATAAAAACACCCCTTGGTGTCATCACAACTGCTGAAATAAACTTCCTAAAAGCCAGAGTACGAACCTCTCTTTGTAAAGCTAATTAACAACAAAAAGCATTCCACATACCTCAAAACTAACTTATATAATAAAAAAAAAAGTGTACAAGTCCACTTCATATAGTGATGAAATCAATATACAGAAATTACTGATAAATCTTTCATCTAATCTCAAAAAAATATATCACTATAACATTCGTGATCCAAAATTACTGAAAAAATCCACTTTAAATGGCACTCCACCCTAAAGTGTCACAAATGTATGTGCTATATACATAGTGCTATATATAAATAGAAACTATAGCCATTTAATAAATCAAGGACTAAACACAAAGTTGAGTATAAATGCTTTTCACAAGTAGCCCCATTTCAAGGAATCAAATGTTCTTGCTGTATTCAGACTCCCCACAGTCCTAGCAAACAAACATTTTATGTTAAGTAAAGTATTTTTACCTGACATAAAGCCAGATTTATCATGGTGGATAATGGTTTGGATAATAACATGATTAAGCCTGGGGTAAAGTTTTTTTCACAAACATGTTAAAGTAAATTATTGTAATAAAGATTCAGGTCTGTAAGATCAAGAGGGCATTTACAGTATTTGGCTTGTGATCGGGTGTGGTCATTTTGATTAGCTCAGCATGAACAGAGCATTCCTAGAGCATTTCAGTCCCTGGTAGTGCAACTGAAGCAAGCAATTAAATATGGGTGGCAAGGCACTGTCAAAAGATCTATAGGATAAAGTTGTGGACAGGCAGAAGTCCGGAGATGGATTAAAAAAATAAAACAAAGGCTTTATCAATGCCTAGAATCACAGTGAAGTCTATTATTAGGAAGTGGCAGGTATTTGGTACAACACAGACCTTCCCTGGATCAGGATGTCATTCTAAACTGGATGAAAGAGCCAAGAGAGGCTACCAAGAGGCCTACAGCAACCCTGAAGCAGTTTCAGGAGTTTATGACAAAGAGTGGTCAATGTGTGCATGTGGTAGTAGTGGTGTAGTGGATAGCACTTTCACCTAGAAGCAAAGGGGTCGCTGGTTTGAATCCCAACCATGACACTACCTGCCTGGAGTTTGCATGTTCTCCCTGTGCCTGCGTGGGTTTTCTCCGGGTACTCTGGTTTCATGCCACAATCCAAAGACATGCTGGTAGGTTAATTAGATCCTGTCTAAATTGGCCCTAGTATGTGTATGTATGAATGTGAATTAGGGACCTTAGATTGTAAGCTCCTTGAGAGTAGGGACTGATGTGAATGTACAATGTATATGTAAAGCTCTTTGTAAATTGACAGCGCTATATAAGTACCTGAAATAAAATAATATATAACTAAGAAATGAGCATATTGAGTAATGTGGCTTAACAGTTCAGTGCAAATGTCTAAGGATAAACCAAATATTACTAAGACTGTCAGGATTGACAATACCCCGACAATTCTACATGCACGCCAATAATTCCCAACGTGGAAATAAAAATTAACATGGAAGTAGAAAGCACTGCACATATAACTAGTGACGAGCCAAACTGCCCTGGGTTCAGTAGAGGTTTGGCGAACATCAATGAAGTTCAGATGCTGAACCCTATTGAAATGAATCTCTCAAATTAAAAAGGCCCATTTTCTGAGCTAATAGGCAAGGGGGTGTCAAAAAAAGTCAAGAGAGTGTGGTAGCGGGGAGGGGGTGGGGGTGAACCATACCATCAACATGCGGGGGTGCATTGCCAGGGCAAGCTTTTTTAGCAATCACTGACAGCCAGAAGCCGTCGCATCCATCCACTTTGATGAACATCCCAACAGCCAATGTTCGGTTCAAACGTAGGTTTGGACTGAATACTGAACTCATCTGTACTTACAACAATGAATAACACAAGGTGAAATATCTTGTATGTGTAAAAATATTACCATAAAAGATTAACGGGGGGGGGGGTGGGGGGTGAACCATACCAAGCCACATACCATCAACATGCGGGGGTGCATTGCCAGGGCAAGCTTTTTTAGCAATCACTGACAGCCAGAAGCTGTCACATCCATCCTCTTTGATGAACATCCCAACAGCCAATGTTCGTAGGTTTGGACTGAATACTGAACTCATCTGTACTTACAACAATGAATAACACTAGGTGAAAAATCTTGTATGTGTAAAAATATTACCATAAAAGATTAACAACTAATGAGGTAAAAATCACTGCAAGGCAATAGGATTTGAAACAGACATATAATTTCCCCAGAAAGTGAGTGTGCTAGTATTACAAAGTGTCTCTCCTTGCATTTTTATACAACTCAGAAAAGTGGGACTTTAAATGAGGTGCACATAGTAGTGCAACTCCATCCCTATTTGATTCAAAAAAAGAGGGGAAATTTTTGGGACTTTAAATGAGGCAAGTATCAACACACAGAATAAAGGGTATCCAAGTATTTATTACATAAATTTGATCATGGACTGTCTGGGTATATCAAAGTGATAAATTATTGTAAATCCAAATAGGGTTTATACCAAAATCATTGTACATAATATATCGAAACATACACCAGTAAAAACATGATATATCAATTTTTAACCCATTCACCATCTATATAATAGATATATGATGGAATTAAGTCCAAGACTGAATCTGTAGACTGCATCCTATAAAAGCTCTACACGTTTCGTGGAATGATATCCTACTCATCAGGATAAAAAATTCCTAACAATAATCGGTAATGACCGCAACAAGAGGGAAAGGAAGAGGATATATGAAAAATACAAGAAAAAATGTATAAAAACAAATTGGATAAATATAATTATCATTAAACTTGGATATAATCCAAGGAAAATCGCATGGAATAACAGGCTCACCTGTGCAATCTTGACACCAAAAGGGTCGCCGAATAGGTCTATCCCAGGAGCTGAGGTATAGAGGACTGCACCAACAACACCCGCGCACAGGACTGTCCCCCAAAAGAAGCAGAGGTGGTCATATGGATGGTGAAGATAGGGCCAATGATTGGCTAAGAAATATTGTCTGTGGGATGAATGGGATTGTATGAATGGGTGGAAAACTGGCAGTGAGATAAAGGCCCAAACGTCCCCAGGAAGTGGAAAAGATTTGAAGGGTGCATGCAATAAGTGATGGTTAGGGAGACCAAGTGCTCTAGGTGGTGAATAAGTAAATCAAATATTGAAGGAAAAAAGAAAAGAAAATGAGGGTTATGAGGTACAGAAATCGTGAAGAAAGGTGGGAATTTATTTTATAGGATGCAGTCTACAGATTCAATCTTGGACTTAATTCCATCATATATCTATTATAAATTGAAAAAACAATCCTGCGCATAGGGGGACTAAACAAAGTATGTTAAGTGATATGTAAAACAAGTGTATAATAGAAAAGTCTATGCAGCCAGCAGATAGTTCGGGTAGAACACAAACATATATGGTTTCAAACTGCAGCGCATATAGTCCTCTTAAATGAATCCAGATACTAAGAGTCCTTGGTAGATCACAGCAATCATCAGCAATCACCAGACCTCCACCGTGGAAACCGTCACCAGTGACACCAAAAATCAGAGCCGCTTACCAGATGTCACCGACCCCCCATTACAGAGGGTCAGTGTCCGCTAGGTAATTATAGAAAGGAACACAACTACAGCCTCACTCCCTCGGGATCAGTCACCGGTACGACTTCACAGCACAGGATATTAGACACACCAAAGGTCATGGAAAATACAAAGGACCCAAATAGTGCAGATTGCCAAAAACTCAATTTTAATATTAAAATCCAAATCAGCACACTCACATTTGGTTGATGGAAACAGCGCGTTCGTAATGATAACACATCCAGTCACTAAAATGGCGGACACTGCACAGCTTCCTGGTCACAAAGCAGGTGAACGTCGTTAGGCTCCACCCAACGCTTTTCGTCATCGAGTTGACGTCGTCAGGGGCGTGGCTAGCCCACGACGCTTAACCTTATATGTGACCAGGACAGGAAATAGGCTGCGTTCCAGCCGCAGAGCTCACGGAGCCAGCCGGACAGGAAGACAAGCAAACGCTCATCTCCAATTCAATGCCGAGCTATAAATAGCACTTCATAGGCAAAGTATATAAGATGAATACTAAAATATACATAATCAATACGTTTAGAATATAAATTGGCTAAAAACAGTAGTAACTTGATAAGCCCGCAATGTTCCGGACCGAGAAGCCAACACAGCTCCACCAAGTGACTGGAAGTGAAATTACACACCCATTAAAAAGAACTCCAAATATAAACAATACAGTTTAAAAGGTATCATATAAAAAATATATAATAAGTTGACAAAAAACACCAAACCCCCCAGCATTGATAATAAATCATAAAAAAGACTCACAAGCTCTAATGGTAATGGGTATAGCAACTATTATAAATCACAACTACAAAGGACGTTTCATGCATTATTAATAAACGCATTAACGTCTAACTCTATATTAAGGCCTAGGGGAGCTGAGGAACGTAAGGTGAAATCCAAAAGGTTTCCAACCTAGAGATTTCTCTCCTCGTGTTGTTACCCCTCCAGGTGGGAATGTAATTATCTATGGCCAAGATCTTAGTACCCAAAGGGTTCCTCCCATGGTACTTAGCATAGTGTTTAGATACACTATGATTGGGAAAACCCTTTCGGATATTGGCCAGATGCTCCTTCACTCTCACCTGAAAGGTGCGCGTGGTGCACCCCACGTAGTACAACCCACATGGGCAGATCAACAGATATACAACATTCCTGGTGTTACACGAAATGAAGGATTTAATGAAATAGGTCTTACCATCATGTGGAGAAAGAAAACTGATGCATTTTGATCTAATACTATTGACAGCACATACCCCACACCTCCTACATGGATAAAAACCCTTCATATGTTGAAAGAACATAGTCTTCCTAGATGGAGGGTCAATCACATTGGGTGCTATAGATAGTCTAATAGGGGCCACCCCCTTAAACAGCACTGTGGGGGCATCAGAGAGTAGAGGTGACAATATTCTGTCATTTTTCAAGATATCCCAATGTTTTCTTAACACCCCATTAATCTGCCTATGCTGATTCGAGTAAGTAGTAACAAAGGGGCAAGTAAACTTGTTGTCATCAGTACCCACCGGGGATAATCTGATAGATATCGTGGGTTACACTAACTGGGAGGTAGATCCTTCTGATACAAGAAAGTTGTATACTTCCCAAAAATAGGTACATCCTCCACACCCCATACACGACAGTTATCATAATCTAGTTTTACGTAGTCAAAAGAAAGAGGTGTACTACCATTCTGGATAAAGTAATTTAGGAAGTAAAGCACATTGTGGTCCTTACAACATATAGACAACTAGA
>BLSH010123562.1:692471-707728 GCA_018402905.1 Glandirana rugosa | reverse complement strand
TAAATGACCGTATAAGTTTGTGATTCGAATAAGGAGTATAAAACTTGTCGTCGGTATCTGAGTGTCATATGGTAGGGTGATCAATCGGATGTTCCGGGGAAAAGTATAGACAAATTATCTTTGATAACGGCTGTAAGTTTCTTACCTTGTGGAGGGACGGGTTCGGGTCCCATGTACCTTGACAAATTCTTACATATCTGTGGGACCCTATCGAAAGGGATACCAGAGGGCGGAAGTGGGTTTTACAATTGTTGTACAAACATTTCAGTGTAACACTGATAAAACCGTTGGGGAGTCCAAAAATTTCAATAATTGATGTACTACACAAAAAAAAAATTGGCGGAGTCCTGGCGGGTGGCAGTTTAGCGCAATCCCGGCTTAAAGGGAGGACGTCATATGACGTCCACCCGCTGGGAGAGCAGGACCGCTCCGCCGTCATTTGACGGTGGGCGGTCCTGAGGCGGTTAAAAAAAAAACACATCATGTAGTTAATAACTTTAAAAACCTGAGGGGTTGCCAAAATAGTCACAATGTGACTTTACAAACATGTTGTTAACATTTTGGGTGAAGGCGGGAGACCATAGGGAAAGCTATCCCAGGGTGTCTATACATTCTTAAACAGTTCCATGTACCCTGGGCTTGGGCAGGGAGGTGTTCCATTCTTTGAATGTCGGCAATAGTTTCTATTAAACAGATATGAAAAGGGGCCTTGTAGGCTAACTAGTGGGATGGTATACTGTGAGTCTATGGCTGCTGTTCAAAATATGAGGAATAAGCTTAGTGTTTGAATATGCCAGTAAATGGGAGTCCTAAGAGAAAGCAGAAGGGATCTGCAGGGAAAGAGACATCCAGGATCTGTTGTAGGAGTAAGGAAACTGAGGTCTGCAAGAGTTGAATATGGGGGCATAGCCATGTTAACTATGTACCTTTACCCTGTTGCAATCCCCAGAAGGTTTCCGACCACTTTGGATTACAATTATGTAGTTGATCAAGGGTTTTATACCAAAACATTAATATATTATATATGGTCTGCTCATACACCACACCTTTGGATGATTTAGCAGCTGATTTGCATATTTTATCACAGCATTTTAAGTTGTTAGGGGTGAAGAGTTCGCTCCCATTTCCTCATATAAATATGGAAGTGCTTGGTCAGTGGAGGAGTCTCATTAAGAATTTGATAAATAGAGGAAATTAAGTCTTGCTGGAAGGGACCTTGAACACATACATGCTCAAATACCCTGGGTCGTTCTAGCATTAAAGTAGATTGCATAGAACAAAAATAGCATCTGAAATGAAGATAAGAATACAACATTGTCCAGCAATTTAAAAAAAAATTATAATACCCTGATCTGTGTAGATTTTTTGACTGTGTTATAAAGATAACATTATTGAAATACCTCTGCCTTAGTCCAGGGTAGCATTTGGCCATATGATAAACTATCTGGGAGTACAGGGTTATACAAATGTAGTGCCCCCATAGTACAGGTGCCTTTTTGTAGCAGGGTTTTGCTAGGAGAGGCAAAATTTAGTCAGGTCTGACTGTATGTTAAGGCCTGAATGTTTTGATCTGGGCTTGGGGGGTGGCTCAGGTAGGACTGGGGCAGCCCAACAGATGAGGTCACTGGGCCCTCCTACCTTCTACTAGGAGGCACTGGAACTTTCCAGAATGAAGCTGGGACAAGAGGTGTCATCATTTGAAGTGTCATGAGAAGCCCGGATAAATCCCCAATCTGGATTGGCAGGGAGCAGGCCTTCTTATATACTCTGGTCCGGGTCAGTCGAGGATAAGAAGTCGGGTGGAAGTCTGAGATGTAGCAGGAGGCACTGCGGGGGCCTCTCCCCAGGAGGTTGCCCCCATCCGGGGGGGTGACCTTGAGGCCTGGAGGTTCGGGTGCAGCCAGGAGTGGAGGTGATTCCTGGAGTCGCACAAGGGAACAGGAGGACAGCGGAGGTGCTACAGAGAGAGAGACTTTAAAGTGATCCACCAAAGTCCGTGAGCGACAGACCCTGGAGCTGGGAGAGAAAGTGCTGGAACAGGTGGGGAGAGGAATAGTGGACAGTCTGTGGAAGCCTTGGGAGCCAGTCAGGGGAAGGAGTGTCACAGAGGAAAAGCGGGTCGTGCAACCTGGAAGAGGAACGGGCTGGGAGTTGAAGTCCATGGGTGGTTCTGAGGTCCTACTTACACAGTGTAGGCCTCACCATGTGCTAGCCGCGGTGAAGAGAAAAGAATAGAGAAGCTTGATAAATTTCCTTTCGAGCTGGAAACTAAGGGAAGTGCTGGAGAAAAGTGAAGGCCTGATAGTCTGCAAGTACAGTGCTGGAGAGAGAACTGTAGGAAAAATGGTCAGCAAGTGATGTGCTGGAGAGTTGCGAGGAGTAACAGTCTGCAGAAGGATAGTCTGCAGAGTCAGTGTGCGTATACAGCACTGTATATGGAGTTCATGTGCTGTAATTCTTGGGGCATCCCATAGTCACCCCTTTTCCCCATCCAAGTTATTTCCCCTAAATAAAACAACAAAAACAAGTGCCAGCCTGGTCAGTGTCTACGGATGTGTGAGATATGGTGGGATTGAGGGCAGCTATAAGGTGAACCACAACTGCTAGCTACTCCTAAGGGAGCACATGGCTACATTTGGGGGCTTGTCCTGGATTACCTGTAAGGCTGCCAGTCGTCACCCATAGCAACCGCAAGAGAACTGAGCCATGGGAATATGTGATCTGTTTTATTGTCAATGCGGACTTACAGTGGGGATCGAAAGTTTGGGCACCCCAGGTAAAAATTTGTATTAATGTGCATAAAGAAGCCAAGGAAAGATGGAAAAATCTCCAAAAGGCATTAAATTACAGATTAGACATTCTTATAATATGTCAACAAAAGTTAGATTTTATTTCCATCATTGACACTTTCAAAATTACAGAAAACAAAAAAATGGCGTCTTCAAAAGTTTGGGCACCCTGCAGAATTTATAGCATGCACTGCCCCTTTGCAAGGCTGAGACCTGCCAGTGTCATGGATTGTTCTCAATCATCATCTGGGAAGACCAGGCCATGTCAATCTCAAAGGTTTTAAATGCCCAGACTCATCTGACCTTGCCCCAACAATCAGGACCATGAGATCTTCTAAGCAGTTGTCTAGAAACCTGAAACTGAAAATAGTTGACGCTCACAAAGCTTGAGAAGGCTATAAGAAGATAGCAAAGCATTTTCAGATGTCAATATCCTCTGTTCGGAATGTAATTAAGAAATGGCAGTCATCAGGAACAGTGGAAGTTAAAGCAAGATCTGGAAGACCAAGGAAAATATCAGACAGGACAGCTCGCAGGATTGTGAGAAAAACAATTGAAATCCCACGTTTGACTGCAGGATCCCTCCAGAAAGAGCTGGCAGACACTGGAGTTGTGGTACACTATTCCACTATAAAGAGATACTTGTACAAATATGGTCTTCATGGAAGAGTCATCAGAAGAAAACCTCTTCTACGTCCTCACCACAAAAATCAGTGTTTGAACTTTGCAAATGAACATATAGACAAGCCTGATGCATTTTGGAAACAAGTTCTGTGGACCGATGAGGTTAAAATTTAACTTTTTGGCCGGAATGAGCAAAGGTACGTTTGGAGAAGAAGGGGTACAGAATTTAATGAAAAGAACCTCTGTCCAACTGTTAAGCATGGGGGTGGATCAATCATGCTTTGGGGTTGTGTTGCAGCCAGTGGCACAGGGAACATCTCACGAGTAGAAGGAAAAATGGATTCAATAAAATTTCAGCAAATTTTGGATGGTAACTTGATGCCATCTGTGAAAAAGCTGAAGTTAAAGAGAGGATGGCTTCTACAAATGGATAATGATCCTAAACACACCTTAAAATCCACGGGGGATTGCATCAAGAGGTGTAAACTGAAGGTTTTGCCATGGCCTTCACAATCTCCTGACCTCAACATAATTGAAAATCTATGGATAGACCTTAAAAGAGCAGTGCGTGACAGACAGCCCAGAAATCTCAAAGAACTGGAAGACTTTTGTAAGGAAGAATGGGCAAAGATACCTCAAACAAGAATTGAAAGACTCTTTGCTGGCTACAAAAAGCATTTACAAGCTGTGATACTTGCCAAAGGGGGCAGTACAAGATATTAACTCTGCAGGGTGCCCAAACTTTTGCAGATGCCATTTTTTTGTTTTCTGTTATTTTGAAAGTGTAAATGATGGAAATAAAATCTAACTTTTGTTGACATATTATAAGAATGTCCAATCTGTAATTTGATGCCTTTTGGAGATTTTTCCATCATTCCTTGGCTTCTTTATGCACATTAATACAAATTTTTACCTGGGGTGCCCAAACTTTCGATCCCCACTGTAACTGTGGAAAAGGACTTGTGTGCTCTGCCCTTGAACTGTGCTAAATAAGTGTGCCGTTGTCCATGGCAACCAGCGGGAGCCACCAACAGTTTTGCTACCTGCTCACTCAGCTGCCCCAAAACAGCGCTGGGGACAGACACTTAAATACTACTTTTGCATACGGCCTTGCATTTTTGACCTATTGAGAAATGTAACTTTTTTCTTAGTTGACAGTGACCGTATTTCAATATTTACACCCTGTTCAAAATTATTATGCAAATTCTATTTCAGTGTCACAAAGATTAAATATTTTGTTTTTCAGTTTAACTCATGGATGGCATTGTGTCAGGGCTCTTTTGATCACTGAAAACAATCTCGGACACCTGTGATAATTTGATTGCCAGGTGAGCCCAATTAAAGGAAAAACTACTAAAGGAGGGTGTTCCACATTATTAAGCAGAGCACCATTTTCAAGCAATATGGGGAAGAAAAATGATCTCTCTGCTGCGGAAAACAGTGAAATAGATCAATGCATTGGACGAGGTATGAAAACATTAGATATTTTACGAAAACTTAAGCATGATCATCGCACTATTAACAGATGATGGCTGATTCAGAGCACAGACGGGTTTGTTCAGATAAAGGCACATTGAGGAAGATTTCTGCCAGATCCATGCATCGGATCAAGAGAGCAGCTGCTGAAACACCATTACATAGCAGCAAACAGATATTTGAAGCTGCTGGTACCTCTGGAGTCCCACAGACATCAAGATGTAGAGTCCTCCAGGGTCTTACAACTGTGCATAAACCTTCCATTCGGCCACCACTAACCAATGTTCACAAGCAGAAACGGCTGCATTGGGCAGAAAAATATATGAAGACTAATTTTCACCTGTTCACTGATGAGTGCCGTGCAACCCTGGATGGTCCAGATGGATGGAGTAGTGGATGGTTGGTGGACAGCCACCCTGTTCCAACAAGGCTGCAACGTCTGCAAGGCGGCGGTGTAGTCATGTTTTGGTCCGGAATCATGGGAAGAGAGCTGGTCAGCCCCTTTAGGGTCCCCAAAGGTGTAAAGATGACCTCTGCAAAGTATGTGGAGTTCCTGACTGACCATTTCCTTCCCTGGTGCAGAAGGAAGAACTATGCTTTCTGTAATAAAATCATCTTCATGCATGACAATGTACCATTTCATGCTGCAAAGAATACCTCTGCGTCAATGGCTGCTATGGGGATAAAATGAGAGAAAGTCATGGTGTGGCCTCCATCCTCCCCATCCTCACTGGCAATTATAGGCCAGTGAGTTTAACATCAATTGTAGTCAAGGTAATGGAATCACTTCTGAAAAGAAGGATCATTGACCACCTAAAAATACACAGCTTGCTGGACCCAAAGCAGCATGGCTATACTGAGGGCAGATCGTGTCAGACAAATCTGATTGAATTTTTTGACTTTATTACCAGTGTTTTGGACCAGGGTGGTGCTGTGGACATAGCGTATCTTGATTTCAGCAAGGCATTTGATACAGTTCCACATAATGATCTAATACAAAAGTTGTACAAGCTAGGACTTAACCCTTGGGTGGTTCAGTGGATATGCAGTTGGCTAAAGGATAGATCCCAGAGTGTGGTTGTAAATGGGGTTCACTCAAAGCAGAGACCAGTCACTAGTGGGGTACCACAAGGCTCTGTACTGGGTCCTGTTCTATTTAACGTTTATGTAAGTGATATAACTAAAGATTTGTTGGGAAAGGTATGTCTCTTTGCTGATGATACAAAGGTGTGTAATAGGGTTGATATCCCTGGAGGTGTCTGTAACATGGAACATGATTTGGCATTGCTGGAAGATTGGTCAAAGCAGTGGAGACTGCAGTTCAATATTTCTAAACGTAAAATAAATGAATGCATCTAGGAAAAAAGAATCCCCTTAGAGAGTACAGCATTGGGGGTACAGTGTTAGCCAGCACTACAGAAGAAAAAGATTTGGGGTGCTTATTTCAGATGAATACAAAATGAACAATCAGTATGACCAGGCAGTGGGAAAAGCAAATAGAATTCTGGGATGTATCAGTAGAGGGATCACCAGCAGGAGGAAGGGGGTTCTGATTCCTCTATATAGATCTTTAGTGAGACCTCACTTAGAATACTGTGTCCAGTTCTGGAGATCTCACTTACAAAAAGATATTGATTAGATAGAATGAGTTCAGAGATGGGTAACAAAAATGGTGAATGGCAGTGCGCTCCAGGACGGACATGTAATCCGGGAGCTCAGCACCACCTCTGCACAAGGGTGCCTACAGAGCCCAGAACAGCCAACCAGGACCACCTCGGGCGGAAGGGCAGCTCCCCCACATCATTTAGCAGCAGTCCCGGATGGCTGATCCGGGTGTGAGACGGGACCTTAGTCCGCAATTCTCCGCAACAGACGGAGCTGGGTGTACCAAGATGGCCGCCGTGGCCTACGCGACACACGAGGCCAGCGCAGAAGGCTCCACAGATACCAAACAGGTATTGTCCCCAGCCAACCTAATCTACACCCCCTCCACTCAAGGGGGCAGCCAACACCCGTCAGTCAGCTCTGCAATGCCCTCACCAGCCTCTACAGAATCCCTATTAGGGCACTTCATGGAGGACCAGGCGTTCTCCCCAATAGGACCAGGCCCATCAATCACCCCAGAAATGGCAGCCCCCAGCCACCTATACCAAGACCCCGGCCTCCAAATACAGGACCTATTCCTAAAGTTTTCTTCACTCCTTGAGAGAGACCTAGCTAACACCGCGGCCAAAATTATGGGTGACATGAAATCTGACTTTCAAAATTTGGGAACACGGATGGAGGCAATAGAAAACAAATTAGACTTAACAGTTGTCAGAACTAATCAAAATTCAGACCACATTCAGGTTCTCCAGGATCAACTTGAAATGGCCCTTGCAAGGATCGATGACGTGGAGAATTGATCACGCAGATATAACTTCAGAGTAAGGGGCCTACCTGAGACCATCACCGACACCCATGCTGTGGTCCAGGAGCTGATCAAAGACTTGATACCCAATGTACCACAACGCTGGCTAGAGCTGGACAAAGCCCACAGGGCCCTTGGCCCCCCAAGAAAAGATGGGTCACCCAGAGACATAATTGTGAAACCCCACTTCTATTCAGTAAAAGAAGAGGTTATGCGACAATCCAGGCACAAACCCCAGCTTAAATGCAGGGGCCATCAAATTCAAGTCTTCGCTGACCTCTCCCCCACCACTATCCAATGGAGGAGAGCCCTCAAACCCCTGCTGATGGTCCTTTCGCAAAAGGACATTAAGTACTGGTGGACCTTTCCGTTTGCAGTTAAATTCTCATTGAAGGGTCTGATCCACTCCTTCACAAATCTCCCGGACGGAGAGAAAATACTTCTCAACCTACATCTAATTACCCAAGAATCAGCCATGGACATCTCAAACTCTGCTTCAAGCTCATCCAAGCGCCCTCCACCAGCAAGCCCGCTTACACCAACGTGGAACACTGTGAGGTCCAAGAAGGTAAAGGAACAAAGACCCCCTTAGTAACTCAAGTCAAGATCGGCCTAACCATAGGCCCTTATCTAACCTTTTTCATTCCCTCACTTGCTAGGGGCAAGATCCCTTTGGGAGATGAGCCACGAGTTCCACTGGAACAACAATTGTGACTTTTGTGTTAAGGCCTAGCCGAAATTAACATTGCTCTTATGAATAGGCTAACCTGTAGCCTGCTCCCCCCCGCTGGCGCCCCCTTGGGGAGTGAGCAGGAGACAGGTTACCCTGTGCCAGTTACTAATGATGACTAAAAGTTTGACTCTTATTATCCTTTTTCTTAATTATTTTTTTCTCTCTCTCTGGGGCCCTTACGAGTCTCAGACTCCTGTAAACAGGGTTGGGGGGTAAACTTCCTTCCCATAGGAGGGGAGGACCGGACGGGTCTCTGAAAATGGAACAATATATGTTGTTTAAATTCTCGTTAACTGTTTTCATGTTGTGCATTTTATTCAATGGGCGTCGGGGCATGAGGTGGTTCCTATGTGCCTCCACCTATCCCGTAGTCACTACTTTTCATCCACTGCGAGTTAGGTAGACGACCCCAGTGGTTAGGCAAAATAACTTTGTGGGGACTGGCTGGAGTTTTCTCAGCTAGACCGCACTGTCT
Source organism: Glandirana rugosa (assembly GCA_018402905.1). Classification (NCBI taxonomy): domain Eukaryota; kingdom Metazoa; phylum Chordata; class Amphibia; order Anura; family Ranidae; genus Glandirana; species Glandirana rugosa. Next base: position 699,221 of record BLSH010123562.1, on the reverse strand, counting down.
TTCTTAAGACAACTTTCTGTCCTTATCCTAGTTCCTGATAATGCTTTCTTCTTGCTACTCCTTGCCTCTCTTTTTTCTTCCACAAGCCATTCCTCGGACGAAGACCCAAACCAAGTTTACTCTCAAGTTACCCGCAAACTGTTCTCCACATCAGAGGTTTGATACCCGACTCTTCCTGGGGGTAAGTGACGGTATAGATATGAGCATGTCACCTCTGGTTATCCATATCTCCCCGTAAATCAACACAAAATTTAATAAAAATAGATACTCATAATGTTCAGGGGCTAAACTCCCCGGTTAAAAGGAGGAAAGTGTTCGAAACCTATCGCTCCCTGAAAATAGATGTACTTCTACTTCAGGAAACCCACTTCCCTGCTCTGTGCAGTCCCAAGTTCCTCCACCCCCACTACCCCACCTTTTATTTGGCCAACGCAGAGGACAAAACTAAGGGGGTTGCTATCATCTTTTCAAAACACACTAATTTTACCATTATCTCCGAACATAAGGACCCGGATGGCAGGTTCATCCTGTTCAAAGGTACCATAGAAGGTCGATTGTACTCAATCGTATCTTACTATGCTCCATGGGACAGATCCCGACCGCCCTCAGATAGACTCCTACGACCTACTAGAGCCAGCCTAAAGATCACAAAACTCATTAACGCACAAGGACTGATAGATGTTTGGAGAGAATTGAATCCTAGCAAGCAAGATTATACACATTTCTCAAGTCCGCACCAAACGTACGCTAGGATTGATCACATCCTGTTACCCCCAAAACTCATTCCCTCAACGGTGAGCTCCCTAATAATTGACACAGTATGGTCAGATCACTCAATTGTGCTCTTAAATTTTAGCCGCTCATTTCCCATATCCACTGCACCTCACTGGCGCCCCAATGAATCCCTCCTAAACGATCCCGTTAGGGTTTCCAAAATCCAAAAAGCTCTAAAGGAATACTTCCTTCTCAATATCTCAGTAGATGTATCCCCAGGGACCATATGGACAGCCCATAAAGCAACCATTAGAGGCAAATTCATCCAAATATCCTCCCAAACCAAGAAGGAAAGACAAATTGATATTGAACGTCTAGATACATCCTTCAAATCTCTTAAAGCAGCTCATAAGAAAAGCCCCACGGAGGCATCTCTCACACAATTGAATGCAGCCAAATTAGCACTTAACCTGGCGCTCATCACAAAGGCGGAAAAACATTTCTGCTGGACTGGAGCAAAATTCTATTCGCATAAATAAAGATAAAATTGGCTCTTTACTAGCTGCAAAATTGTCATCCAGACATAGAACGTTCTCCATTCCAAAGATAAAAGTAAAAGGGTCTAACCCCACTGCAGACGCAGATAAGATCATTAAGGCCTTTTACAATTTTTACGCTAAGCTATACAGTCCCACCACGAATCAACAGGACTGCAATTGTTAATTATCTAGCCAACCTACCCGTATCCACTCTCTCAGTGGAACATAAGAATTGCCTAGAGGTAGCCTTCTCAGAGGAGGAAGACTTGGAAGCCATAAAAAATCTCAAGAAAAGCTTGGCCCCGGGCCCAGTCGGCTTTTCAAATTTTTACTACAAAACCTTCAAAGAAACGTTGGCCCCCCACTTAGCTAACTTCTTTAACTCCAAATTCTCAGGAACCCCACTAGACCCCCAGCTTAATACAGCCTTCATAACCATCATCCCGAAACCAGATAAAAATCCAGAAGAGGTGGAGAATTATAGACCTATATCCTTCATTAACAATGATGTTAAAATTATGACCAAGATCCTAAGCAATAGATTAGCAGCATTTATCAATCAATACATACATAAGGATCAGGTGGGCTTCATTCCCGGCAGGCAAGGGCCAGACCAAATCAGAAGAGCTATAGACATAATTTCCCTACTCCATTATAATTGGGATGGGGACCCTAAACAACGAGGAATGCTCCTCTTGCTAGACCTACATAAAGCTTTTGATTCGGTGACATGACCCTACATTTTCTCTCTCCTGAAACGCTGGGGTTTTAGCACTTCTTTTATTAATATAGTTCAGGCCCTTTACTCATCTCCAACAGCCAAGATTCGCCTCCAGGGGCTTTACTCGGATCCTATCCGGATTGCAAGGGGCACCAGGCCGGGCTGCCCTTTGTCCCCCTTGATATTTGCGATAGCAATCAAGACTCTAGCGGTAGCAATACGACACAATGAAGACATTCAGGGAGTGTCATGTGGCCTTCAATCCCATAAATGTGGGCTGTTCGCTGATGACATCCTGCTTTTTCTAACTTCCCCAAGCACATCTCTCCCCAACGTATGCAAAACTCTAGATGATTTTACCAAATTTTCTGGCCTCAGAGTAAACTTTTCGAAATCCCAAGCTCTGAATATCTCACTCCCTCATGAAATGGTGGAAGGCTTAAGGGAATCATTCCAGTTTACTTTAGAGTGAAAATGCTATCCGATACCTTGGAGTCACTCTACCAGCCAAAATTGATCAAATTTACGCTCTTATCTTCTCCCAATGTACAAAAAACTAGAACTAGACCTCAAATCATGGGCTAAAGGGGAATTATCCTGGCTGGGTAGGATCCACTCTGTCAAAATGACCCTGCTCCCAAGGATTCTCTACCTTTTCAGATCCCTTCCAATAACAATAAGAAAAGATCACCTAGCAGCCTTCCAGAGCAAAGTTGTGAGGTTTATTTGGGGGAGGTCGGGTTTTACATTCGGGAGGAATCAACCCAGAAAGAAAAGGGATTTGGGACTTCCACACCTCCTGTGGTATTATCAGGCTGCCAGACTAGCTCAACTCTCTGCTATATATTTAAAAACCGAGAAGCCAGGCTAGATACAAATGGAGAGACAAGCTGTCCCCTCCCATACTCTAGATTTTCTCCTATGGGTCTCAGCCAGGGATCGCCCAGTGGTCCTCTCACCCGTTCTATCACAATCCTTAGCTTTCTGGGATCGGTTGCGTAACTCCTCTGCCTTAGTCTCTGGATGTCATCCTCAGTCTCACATCTTTAACAATCCTAACTTCCCACCGGGATTAGACATTAAAGCCATCCAGTGGGGGCTGGATAAGGGACTGCACCGAATAGGTCACTTCCTATCCTTATCGGGACCATTCCCCATAAGGTACTGGACCAGAAAGCTGGAACTGTCTACCTCTGAACAATTCAGGTACAGACAAATCTTCCACTTCCTTCAAAAAGTCTGGAATGACAACGCTAACTCACGAACAATAACAAGTTATGAGCAATGGTGCCGGCAAGTCTTGGATCAAAGAGGGGGCATCTCTATCATTTACCAATCACTTGCCTCTCCAGTTAATAGATGTTATTATATTCTGGCTAGGGAAGAGGACCTCCAAATAGAATGGGATCAGGAGAAATGGCATACAGCCTTTTTCAGGTCTTTCAAAGGAATAGTTAATATCCCACTTATGGAGGCTAGCATCAAAATGACCAGGTGGTATTTAACCCCCTTGAGATTGGCAACCATGTTTCCTTCAGTAAGCCCATTATGTTTTAGAGGTTGCCAACTGAGAGGTTCAATATCCCACATTTGGTGGGAATGTCCCAGGATTAGATCTTTCTGGAGGAAAATCTTCCAATTGATCGACAGTGTAACTAATCACCAAATCCAGAACTCCCCATCCAATGCTCTTCTAAATGCGGATCTTCCCAAAATGCCTAAAAGCACTAAAAAATGAATCCACTTTATCCTCCTAGGAGCCAAATTGACCATTGCAAAGACTTGGAAACAACCGAGAGTGTCCCTTGCGGCTGCTAAACGTAAAATATCATGGATAATGATTCAGGAGAAAATATGTAGTTCTCTCACAGATACAACTCTGAAATGTGAAGCTATCTGGGAGCCCTTGGTGACCTATGTGGGCCTGCCCATTCTGTCTAGGCCCCCGGCCCAACAATAAATCAGTTCGACCCCGAGGTTTGGCTTGGTGGATCTTCCCTTCCTAACCCTTCTCTGTTGAGACCTTCTTCTAGCACTTGACAGACAACGGTCTCTTTTCCTATCTTCTCACCTTCTTTCCTTCTCCTCCCTTACTTAGCTGATGTTGTTAGATCGTACTCTTGATGGCCCCCTTACTGAGGTCCTCTTCCTTATGGTATCCTATCTGTCATGTGAAGAGAGGGCTGAGGTTAGACCCCAGTGGCACAGTCTGATCCCATACGGGGTGCCGGGGTCAAAACCTGAACCCTACACTCTATATGGTAATAGATTTTAAAGAGGAACCCTCAAGATATAACCGTAAGAATTATGATGTCCATCAAGAATGTACTTGATTTTGAACTGTGTTGTTTTGATGTATCAAACACTTTCACTTTTTCAGGTCGTCATGTATTGTATCGTTCCTAATACCTATGGAAAAAACAATAAAAACCTATTGAAAGTTAAAAATGGTGAAAAGTCAGGGGGATAAAACATATCAAGAGCGACCTCAGGAACTTAATATGTACAGTCTGGAGGAAAGAAGGGAGAGGGGAGACATGATTGAAACCTTTAAATACATCAAGGGGGTGAATAAGGTTTAGGAGGGCAGTCTTTTCAATATGAAACCAAAATCAAGAACACGGGGACATGACTTCAAACTAACTGGAGGGAAGTTCAAAACTAATCTTAGAAAGTATTATTTTACTGAAAGGGTGGTTGATGATTGGAATAAATTACCAACAGAAGTTGTGAGACAGTCAACAGTAAATGCCTTCAAACATGCTTGGGATAAACATAAATCTATAGTCAGACAACAAGGTTAATGTGAAAACAAACAAAAAACAAACAAAAAAAATAAATAAATAAAAAGGGGCAGACTCGATGGTCTCAGTCTTTTTCTGCCGTCACTTTTCTATGTTTCCATGTTTCTACCTCAATCCTATTGAGAACCTTTGGAGCATCCTCAAGCAAAATATCTATGAGGGTAGGAGGCAGTTTACATCCAAAAAGCAGCTCTGGGAGGCTATTCTGACATCTTGCAAACAAATTCAAGCAGAAACTGTCCAAAAACTCACAAGTTCAAAGGATGCAAGACTTGTGAAGCTGCTATCAAATAAGGGGTCCTATGTTAAAATGTAACATGACCTGTTAAATGTTTAAAAAGTTAAAATGTTGTTCAAAGTTTGATTGAAATAGCTTTTGATTTCAGTAAATATGCTGCAAACACAACAAATGACAATTTTCAGTTCTTTACAACCTATTAAGTGTTTTGAAACTTACTTCAAATGTATGGAAGAATAACCAAAATGGCAAAGACTCAGCCAATAATCAGCTCCAAGGTGATCAAAGAAGGTGTAAAGTTACCTGTAAGTACTGTAACATTTGGAAAATGTGAAGCTAAGCTTTCGGCAAGAAGCGGCAAAGTCCCATTGTTGAAAAACAGCTGAAGAGGTTGGGTTTAGGGGCCGCAGACAGTTTGTCAGATGACCGCCCCAAACATTGAATTCAACCCACAGTACACTGTGAAGACAGTGAAGCATGGTGGCGCAAGCAACATGATATGGGGATGTTTCTCATACTATGGTGTTGGGTCTATTTATCGCATACCAGGCATCATGAGGAAATGCCCTTGAAATGGGTGTTTCGACAAGACAACGACCCCAAACACACCAGTAAGCGAGCATCATCTTGGTTCCAGACCAACAAGATTAATGTTATGGAATGGCCAGCCCAATCCCCAGACCTTAATCCAATAGAAAACTTGTGGGGTGACATCAAAATTGCTGGGCTGGAACACCTGTTCACAGGTGCCAATAGTTGGGCAACTCCATGCAACACCGATGTGAAGCAGTTCTCAGAAACAGTGGTTATACAACTAAATGTTAGTTCAGTGATTCACAGGAAAGCTAAATCGTTAAGCATTTTTCAGATTATACAGTATTATACAGTAAATGCTTGAGTTTGTAAAGGAGAATGCAGACATCCAGATATTTTTTGGAAAAACCTAATATTCCTTTTTCTTAACTTTCTGTAAAGTGATAACACTTTGCCTTGCTACTCACTCTATTTTATCTGCACCGCACAATATACCACCCACCATCCCTGTACCACGTCCATAGGGCGATATGTAGGTCGATGTAGAAACATTTTTCTTCATGTTTTGAATTGAAATAGACTGTGCAGCATTCCCAATGCATTTGTGTGTATGGCAATAAAAGCTATTATAAGGATTTTGAGCTTAAGCCCCTGTTCACACTATTGCGATGCAGGAACCAGCGTGATTCCAGTGCCGGCACCCGCATCACATCTCCCTTGCAGGCGGTTGACTCTGCCCTCTGCGAACTGCTGCAGGTGTCAATACAAAGTTAATGACACCCCCAGATTGGTTCGCAGATCACAGTGTAAACTGTGAATTCGGACAGGAATCGGATCGCATAGGTGTGAACACCCATGCGATCCGATTCCAGTGCGGGGGAAAAAAAGGGTTCCTGCACCATTTTCGTGCGAATCCAATGCAAGTTCAGCCATACAACTGTATGGCTGAATTCGCATTGCACAGACATCGCAAAGGACAGGCTTAAGTGTCAAATGTGACACTAGACGCTTGGTTAGACCCCCACAGTAATTGAAACATAACTGTGGACGTCGTCAAGCGTCTCCCGTCTCAGTTGGCGGACGTTCCCTCTACACTACGCCCACGGCCGTGACCTTAGTGCGACCAAGGACGTAGCGTTATCACACTTGTCCCCGAATTCGAGTTTTAGGAATATTATCGAAAATAACGGTATGTGTGTT
>BLSH010123562.1:647498-664622 GCA_018402905.1 Glandirana rugosa | reverse complement strand
ACCCCAGAAACCTTGGACCTGGGGAATGTCGATGGTTGAAGGAATTGGAGGAATCGCCATAAGGGCTCACACCGAGCCCCACCTAAAAGTCATGGATTTCGCCATTGGGGCTCGGTGTGAGCCCGAACGTAGCGACCTAGGTCCGTTACAATGAGTGGAACAGGGGACCTAGGTCGCTACAGGAGGGCGCCACAGTCGCACAGACGCCCGACACAGGCGTCGAGGCTACGGAGACACACGGAGGCCCGAGGCAAGGGACGCTCGCAGCGTGTCCCCGCCTCTGGCCGCCCTTTAAGTTTTTCACTTTGTGTGTGTCATGTATGTCATGTGACATTAGAATATCTAATGTAATGACATACTTTTGTGGAACTTCCCCAGAAATGCCGTGGGAACTGGTAGGAGGAGGCTGGTTATATGTGACCCAGACTCCTCCTACAAATACAGGCTGCCCTGCGGACAGCCTTAACATTTATTATATAAAAGTGCATGCAGGGCTCTGGGCAAACCACTAGGGACAAAGGGGATGTGTAATGTTTTCATACAGTAATGTAATCTATAAGATTACAGTGTACTGTATGTACTGTGTGTGTTTCACTTTTTGAATTTCCCGCCGGTCTCCGCCCCTGTGCGACGCTCGCAGGGAACGGAGCCCGGAGGCACACAGAGGCATCGGAGCTGCGGACACAGCCCGCAGACACGCTGACACCGCGGGAGGACATCGCTGGATCCAGGGGACAAGGTGAGTAACATTGCCTGGATCCAGCGATGCAAGCCCGAGTGTGGCTCGGGGTTACCGCTTTAGGTACTGAAAATCCACCCCGAGCCACACTCGGGAATACCGCTAAGGAGGTTAAGGAAGTTGGTAGCTGTAAGGGGTCCAGGTTCCAAAGACCCCAACAAGCCGCTGTCTTGATGTCACTGGATTCTCCTATTTCCTGGGTGTCAGGTAGCCGCTCATACCGCCGGTCCTCCGTGTGGTGAGTGGACTTTGAATGAACTCCGACCTTCTATTACTTCTGTGTCCAGCAGCGCGTGTTGCACAGTCTCAGGGCTACGGGTCAGGATTCACAGGTCCAACACCTCTCTGTGGGACAGAGAGCTCTTCCGCTCCTGACACCGGTTGGGAATGAACTGACGCTACAGGCACAGCATGTACCTGGTGGTAGGTGGTCCCCTAGTTCAGGGAGAGACCTTCGGGGTGTGTTGGGGGGTGGAGGGGCAGAGACATTAAATAATAAAATGTATTACTATTTTTTGAGTATATGCCGCTGGATTAACCCTTTATTCTCCTGTTGGAGTTATGGACACTCTCGAGTGTAGGGTCCTTTCCCCTCCCGACCAGTTTGTGCGAGTGTAACAATACACGAAGGGCTACATGAAAGGGCAGAAATACACTCTACTGTGGACTCGGAAAACAATACCTAAGATGGTGCTGCCTTACCCCTGGAAACACGAGTTTTTAACGTTTTTAAAAAAGTAAGTAATACGCAATTTGGTCTGAATTAAAATGGCTATAGTTTGATAATAACTTACAGTGGATGTGAACCTGATTCATTAAATCTGACCTATATCTGCAGTGTTTTCTCTCTCCAAAGCACTAAGTCCTGTGTGTTTCTGCTGTTTCGTTGCTCTGTTATCAGCATGATAACTTCTGACAAGTTCTGCATCAACTGAGATAAAACCAGGTAATATTTTGTGTTGAGGGAGGTTGCTATAAATAGATTAGCAGAGAGCTTGACTCTGCAAGTCTCTGCCTATGTGGAGGGGGGTGTGTGCCTTTCCTCCAATCAGCTGTCTTGGCTGTATGCCAAGAATCCACTTCCAGTGCTAAAGAGGAAGAGAAAATCTCTAACAAGATGTCACTTCTATAGAATGTATAAAGCTGAAGAGAGCAGATATGTAAAATTTATGTAGGGAGATTTGTTTAACCTCTGTCTATCATCTGAATCTGTTCACTTCACTGGGTATAGGAGAGGGCTTACATCCACTTTAATTCCAGAGAGAGAGAGAAAAGGAGAGGGAGAGATAGTCTGAAGGCAAAAAGTATCCGGTGTCCTCTCACTTGGATAGCCCATAGGGGGGGATTCAATAAATCTGCTGTGTTGCTTTTCTGGCATTAATCCCTCTTGTTAATGTATTGTGCAAAATTCATGAAGCATTTGCGCCGCTTTTGGTTCTCACAGCGACTTGTGCACCAAATTCAGTTAGTTCTAAAATGTGTCACTTTTACATTGTGTCTCAATAAATGCACCACATTTACACTGTGTTGCATTGAATGCACCAAATGTAGTGGAACTAATTACAACCAACTCTCTTTTGGTGTACGGAGAGGAAAGCTGTCTTAGACAGACTTTGTGAAAGTGTCTCACTTGCATTCTAAAAGTGGCACAGCAAGAGCCAAATTCAAGTTCTAGACAGGTATATGAATTTGACACATTCTTCACCACTTTTAGAACGCATAATAGACACTTTTGCAAAATCTGCCTGTGTCAGTCATACATTTCAGGGATAGTTCTTTGTGAATCCATTGCTATGAGTACACCCTGTATTCAGTGTATTTATGTAAAACAGAGATTCTTTATATATATTAAAACTGATATAAAATCAGTTAAAAACACTTAAAGAAAAATAAAATATAATTAACCCTAAGCAATTATAGTTTTTATAATTACTACTGGATATCATATACAAAATGGCTAAGGCAGGTCATAGATGATGCCTTTTTTTTATTCAACCATCTGTGTTCATGGGGGAATCCCTCCCACAGAGATATTGTATTCTGGCAGCAGAGAGAGAGTTCCCTGCCATGAGAATAATGATCAGTGTTGCTGGCTATAGGCAGTGGCAGTAATCAAGCGGAAAAACCTGACACGCTGGTTATATAGTCAATTGAGAGATCGACTTTTGTACAACCAGCCCACCCAAAGATGGATCAAAATTGTCCCTGCTAAACTGGTTGAATTTTCCATCTATAGTCAGCTTTAGTTAACCCCTTACACTTTTGTGATCATTGGTCATTGAAGCTAAATTCTTATGCCAAATTTAGCAGTGTTCGCATGTGTCAGTTAACTTAATAATAACTATGACTAAATTTAATACCAAAATAATTTGTATACATTTTTAAGAACATATTTTTAAGAACATATAAGGCTTTTGTTTGGTACACTCTGCTTTGGTTGTATTATAATCTGACATGGGCAAAGATGACAAAGAAAAGTTTTTTTTATGTATTATTAGTTGTAATAATGCAACTGTATCTGACATTTACATTATTAAAGTGATATCATCCTAGATGAACATTACAGCCTAAAAGTAGCGGTGTTCATCTGAAGGCTGAAGGCTTTAATTTTTAGCAAAGAAGGGCTCCAGTCTGCATGTGATCACTATGTCAGATCTATCAAAGTGGTTACATAGTCAGAACCTCTCTGAATGGTTGCCATTTTTTGTGGGAGCTGCCATTGAAAGCTATCAGCTGTCAAAGTGTTGGCTGTTGCCACTCAATGAGAATTATGCATATTAATGTGCCACAGCCACCAAGCATCATGGTAGGAAAGGTTAACTGCTTCTGGACTGCCCACCACATATATACTGGGCGACCCGGCTGCACGAAACTACGTACCTGTACGTTGTTCGGTTCTTCTTGGTCTGGGGCGCATGCGTGCGTCTCCGGCAACCTGCTTTCATTCTGATTGGACACAGCAGGAGCCAATCGATAGGTCTGGTGGATGCAATGTCTGCCAGGGACCGAGTGATCATTCGAAGAGAGGCAGAATGGCGGATTGTCTATGTAAATAAGGCAGACCGCTGTTCTGCTAGAGAGTAAAATTGAGATCCTGTGTTTATACTAAGCAGAAATACGGATCTCTGTTTTCCTTCAGTAACAGCATCCCCCACACAGTTAGAAAGCACTCTGTAGGAGCACACTCAACCCTTTGATTGCCCCTGATGTTAACCCCTTCCCTGCCAGTGTCATTTATACAGTGTCAGTGCAATTTTTTTTAGCACGGATCACTGTATTAGTGTCACTGGTTCCCAAAAAGTATCTGATTTGTCCACCGTAATGTCGCAGTCCCGCTATAAATAACTGATCACCACCATTACTAGTAAAAATCTAAAAAAATAAGGAGTCCACTCCTAACCAATCAATATACGCTTATTGGGATTTTTCTTACCAAAAATATGCAGCAGAGTACATATTGGCCTAAATTGATTAAGAAATTCAATTTTTTTTTACATTTTTTATTGGATATGTTTTATAGCAGAGAGTAAAAAATATTTTTTTTGTTTAAAATGCAAAAAATAAAAAACCCAGAGGTAATCAAATGCCACCAAAAGAAAGTTCTATTTGCGGGGAAAAAACGTACATACATTTTGTTTGGGTACAGTGTCGCATGATCGTGCAATTGTCAGTTAAAGCAATGCAGTACAGTATCATATATACAGTAATGCTCTGGTCAGGAAGGGGGTGAAACCTTCTGGGACTAAAGTGGTTAAATTAGAGAGACTGTAGACAGGAAGGGGTTAATAAGGCAAAAAAGCTTCAAGGTTTAGTTACGTACAAACCCTTAGTTAGAATTCTAACTTGAAAATTGAAATAAGATTGATTACTATGGGTCAGAGTATCTTGTATTTCTCAATGATCTTACCAAGCCAGGCACAATCTAAACATTTTAGGCTTATCATAGCAAAAAAATGATCAATCAGTCATTCAATCAAATGGTTAATGTTGTGATCTGACCAGCAATAAAAACAAATATGATCATATTGCCATTCAATAAAGTCATATTTTTACCAATTTTGCTCTACAGCAATTTTGTACACATTTACATATTTTGCCCTGCAGAATAAAAAGATAGTAGTTTCAATTATTTTTGCTGTATGATATTTGCACAATGCTTTATTGAATGCATATTTTCAGGAATTAAATATCATATAATGAGTTTTAGTTCAAACACACACATTATAATACCATTTTTTTTGTAAATTATAAAAGATAGGGTTATGTCAAGTACATAGATACCAAACATGTAAAACCTTAAAGTGGTCGTCAAGTCATGACAACCACTTTAAACTACAGATAAGCCTACAATAAGGCTTACCTTTAGGTCCAGGTAATATCTCCTAAACCTGTATGGTTTAGGAGATATCCCCTGTATCTGCATGTGCCGACGTCATCGGCACATGCGCACTGAAGATTCGGCACCCGGGGTAGCCCAGGGTGCCGTTTCTTCTGTATTCATGCTGTAAATGACGGCTCCCATGTGCATGCGCGGGAGTGACATCAGCGCAGCTCCACCAATCACATCGCTGTAGCCCACGCTGTGATTGGACGGAGCCGCAGACCCGGAAGAACAATGTCGCCGGTCACAGTGGTGTGCCGAGACCGCTGCAACAGCTTAGTTCCAAGGTAAGTGTTTCATAATGAGCTAGTATGCGATGCAGCACAGAAGGTTTTTACCTTAATGCAAAGAATGCATTAAGGTATAAAACTACTTTACCTTTATCACTATCACATGGGGAGGTTAACAAACCCCCATGTGAGAGCCTTTGGCAGGTGAAGGTTACTCTTTTTGGAGACCCCCCAATGTCTCCCCTTCTCTCCAATACAGCTAACCAAACACAGATCATGCTTAGTTAGCTGCTTCCTTGGCCATATCAGCCAGGGAACGACAGCTATGAAACCCATGAAAGTGACATAATCATTGTTTCTTCTAGCTTCAGAGCTGCAGAGAAAATTGAGGTATGGATGTTCCTCGGTCTCCTCCCAGTTACCGTCCTGAAACTCTTCAATGTATTCCCAAGCGAGAGTGGAAGAGCCTGGGAACCAAAGAGTGGGAATGCTGCTGAGGGAGGACCACACCTCCGCATTGCAAAAGTGATTGGGCAGGTATACAGCACATGCTCATGACTACTACTGTAGCCATGAGCTTTTTCTTAACCCTTCACTCTCTGGACATACTATGTACCTCCAAAGAGCTGGTGTGGTTAATATAAGAGTATAGTAACTCTACTTACATGACCTGTGTAATCATAGAAGTGAATAAATATAATTAACATTCAATCCAATAAAATTACATTATTGCTTTTTCCCCTTTACAAAGTTGTATGTAATGAAACATGTTGGGGGCAGAGCCAGACAATGCAGGTGTATCTTTGCTAAGCAGTGTGTGAGACCAGGAGCGTCCCTTTACTGACTAGCCAACGCTTTTCGCAGTTGAGGAGTGAGCTCCCAACTAGCTGCAGAGTTTCACTGAGCCTGTTTCTCTCTGAGTTCCATTTGCACTACAACATTGGATCGTTGTGAATACCTAGAGGGGTTTACAATTAATGTCTTTTAATCAATATCACACTATGCAAAGTTTCTTTTTGTAGTGGCTATTCATCAATCTATCCATCCATCTGGATCCCTGGAGCATTGCTTCAGTCTCACAGTGGAGGATCACTTCCTTGGATTTAACGCAAGCTGAGCTTGTGTGCCTTAAAGTGGATGTAAACCCCTTTCATGAAATTTGAGCTGGGCACATATATCTGCAGTGTTTACTTATCTCTCTCCAAAGCCTTAAGCCCCGTGTATTTCTGCTGCTCCGTTCCTCTGTTATCAGCATGATAACTTCTGACAAGTTCTCCCGACACAGAAGATAAAAGTAGCTGAAAATTGGTGCTGGGTGGGTGTTACAAATAGATTAGCAGAGAGCTGAGCTATTCACAGCACAGCTCTGCAAGTTTTTTCATCTCACTGCCTATGTGGAGGGGTGGTTTGCCTTTCCTCCAATCAGCTCACATACAGTGTATGCCCAGCCTGGTCTGCATGGCTGTCATTCCAGTAGGGAGGCCTCTTCTAATGATGATGCACAAGAAAGCCCACAAACAGTTTGCTGAAGACAAGCAGACTAAGGACATAGATTACTGGAACCATATCCTGTGGTCTGATGAGGCCAAGATAAACTTATTTGGTTCAAATGGTGTCAAACGTGTGTGTGGCGGCAACCTGGTGAGGTGTACAAAGACAAGTGTCTTGCCTACAGTCAAGCATGGTGGTGAGAGTGTCATGGTCTGGGGCTGCATGAGTGCTGCTGGCACTGGGGATCTACAGTTCATTGAGGGAACCATGAATGCCAACACGTACTGTGACATACTGAAGCAGAGCATGACCCCCCCTTCAAAGACTGTGCCGCAGGGCAGTATTCCAACATGATAACGACCCCAAACACACCTCCAAGACGACCACTGCCTTTTTAAAGAAGCTGAGGGTAAATGTGATGGACTGGCCAAGCATGTCCCCAGACCTAAACCCTATTGAGCATCTGTGGAGCATCCTCAAGTGGAAGATAGAGGAGGTCAAGGTCTCTAACATCCTCCAGCTCTGTGATGTCATCATGGAGGAGTGGAAGTGGACTCCAGTGGCAACCTGTGAAGCTCTGGTGAACTCCATGCCCAAGAGGGTTAAGGCAGTGCTGGAAAATAATGGTGGCCACACAAAATATTGACACTTTTGGCATTTTCACTTAGGGGTGTACTCACTTTTGTTGCCGGTGGTTTAGACATTAATGGCTGTGTGTTGAGTTATTTTAAGGGGACAGAAAATGTATACTGTTATACAAGCAGTACAGTCACTACTTTACATTGTAGAAAAGTGTAATTTTTTCAGTGTTGTCACATGAAGAGATATAATAAAATATTTACAGAGATACTGTGTGTGTATGTATGTTTGTGTGTATTGGAGTGTGTTTTCACAATTTTATTTCAGATTATTATTATTATTAATATTTTTTATTCTTTATCTTGTATATTTATTTGTTCACAAGCATGTTCACCTTTTATAGATTAGTACAGAAGGTTGTATTATTATGTCATACATATTATTTTTTACTAAAACACCATTGTATTTTAGCTTGTTCTTCACAGGATAAGCACTAAAGGGAACATATGAACAAAAAGTAGTCAAGAATGAAAAAAAGGAACAACTAGATTTTCTTTTTCTAGTCTACCTCAAATGACTCAAACTTATCATAATTAATCTGAAGATTTTTTAAAATGAACACAAGTACTTAGAATGAAAAATAAGGCTAGGTAATAATCATTAATTGTGTGTAAATAGGCCTGTATGTTTAATTTGCAGTTAAGAAGGACATTTCCCAAAGCTTTCTATCTCTAATGCAGACAAGTGCCCAACAGCACTTCAGAACCATCTCTAGAGCTGAACAAATATTAAAAATCCACTTCACCTGCAGTTTGCTGGCTCCGTTTTCATTACTTTATTCTGCTCAGAGGAGGGTGAACTAATTGCCAAATGTTAAACTAGACAGGAAGATGTGACTTTAAATAAAACTGTCACCTGGAATTTTTCACAGTCTGGAGAAAATGGGAAAATCTTTTCTGTAGACAGCTTTGAACATAGCTTTTCTTTGTGGTTTTTAATTTACTATAACAAAAAAAGGTCAAAATCAGTGACTACTACATACACTCTGCCTGCACTTGTAGGATGTGATGCAACAAAAGGATCAATATCTTCATTCTAGGTTTTTTCACCTAAAGCGGAGTTCCACTCAGAAATTTTTTTTACATCATTCAAGTCCTTTGCCTATATAGACTTACCTTTGAAGGAAAAAAAAAATATACTCACCCTAAGTCGCTTGTTGCTAGGTGGTCTCTGTATTCTGCCCCTTTTAGGTCCTAAGCTCTTCTCACTTCCTGCTTCCCCTGGCCTCATGGGAGATGTGACTCATCATTTCCCAGGAGTCAGTGGGCTTCCCTGTACTGTAAATCTGTGTTATTTCCAGACAGGAAATTATGCAATTTAAGGCGGACCGAGATCGAGGAGTGCATGATGGTTACCCACCATGCACTTCTTCCAGGAAGAGATGCCAGGAGACTACGGATGGGCTTCAGATGCCCTCACCTAAAATGAAAAAGTCCAGCAGTGAGAGAAATGAAATTGTGAGTAAAAAATACATGTAATTACTAGGCGGTTTGAAAGTAAAGAAACTAAAGGTTACAACTATTTAGTATTAAAAGAGTGGATGCCAAAAAAAAAATTTCTAGGTGGAACTCCGCTTAAGCATTCACCATATATAACTGCAATCTGTCACAAGAGAGACCTCAAGCACGGTATTTTAATAGTTCATTTACCTCCACCTTCCCAAACCTCCCTGTTTTCATAGAACTGCATCTAGATTTGAGCAAAATCCCATAGTCCCATGGGTCCAATGCAAATTTTGGCACCGTGTGCTATCCACATTCCCTGTTTCTCATAATATGATGATAGTATCACTTGACAAAAAAGCTGAAAGGAAAGGCAATACAGCCATATTTACAGGTTATAAAGTAAGAAGACTGAATCTTTCAGGTTGGATTTCCATTAAATCAATATGTATTAACTAAGGAATGCAACACAACCTGTTTGTAAGTTCAGTATGATGTTACTTCACTATATAGAGAGATGCAAAAGTACACAGGCTAGTATACATAAAACACAGTTTCCCCACCCTTTTTCAGTTTCCTCTCACAGACATAAACATTTATGCATTTTTCCTCCCACTAACTACTGCTTCTAGATCTTTTTTTTCCCCAACTGACTATCTACACTGGTATCTTTTCCCTCCTATTGCCCATTGATTCTGGGGCAATATTTACTGTGTTGTACTTACCATTACACTCTACTATATATATTATGCTTTACATTACATATATAGTCCTGGTTCTGAATAAATATACAGTGTATATTTATATATACATATATATATATATATATATATATATATATATATATATATATATATATACAGGCGGTCCCCGGGTTACAAACAAGATAGGGACTGTAGGTTTGTTCATAAGTTGAATTTGTTTGTAAGTTGGAACAGGTACATTTTTTAAGTGTAGCTCCAGCCAAAAAAAACTATTTTTAAGCATTTTGGATAGCATAGGGAAGGGGTAACACCCCTGTAATGTTTGTTTTGCTGTCTATGTTTCTGTTCAGAAGATTTCACCTCACTTCCTGTTCCAATAATAATTGGATTTTGAAAATTTTGGGTTGTTGTGGAAACAAACCTTGGTGATAAAGCATCAGTGGAGACCCCTTTTTCCCATAATAACTCTTACAGGAGTGAATTTCCCTTCCTAGGGGAAGATTTCCTGTCACTTCCTGTTGTCTCCCTCCGTTTGTAAGTAGGAGTCGTTTGTAAGTCAGATGTTTGTAACTAGGGGACCGCCTGTATATGTACTGGGATGCCTGCCTTTACACGCACATGAACTTTAATGGCATCCCAGTTTTAGTCTGTAGGGTTCAATATATAATTGGCCCACCCTCTGCAGCTATAACAGCTTCAACTTTTCTGGGAATGCTGTCCACAAGGTTTAGTAGTGTGTCTATGGGAATGTTTGACCATTTTTCCAGAAGCGTATTTGTGAGGTTAAGCGCTGATGTCAATGAGAAGGCTTGGCTCACAGTCTCTGTTCTGATTTATTCCAAAGGTGTTATCATGTTGAGGTTGAGGTCAGGCCAGTCAAGTCCCCCCCCCCCCAAACTCATCCATGTCTTTATGGACTTTGCTTTGTGCACTGGTGTGCAGTCATGTTGGAACAGGAAGGGACCATCCCCAAAATGTTCCCACAACGTTGAAATTGACCAAAATGTCTTTCTATGCTCACTCCTTAAGAGTTCCCTTCACTGGAAATAAGGGGCCAAGCCCAACCCCTGAAGAACAACCCCATGCCATATTCCGCCCCTCCACTAAATGATTTGGACCAGTGCATAAAGCAAGGTCTATCAAGACATGGATGAGCGAGTTTGGGGTGGAGGAACTTGACTGACCTCAACCCGATAGAACACCTTTGGGATGAATTAGAGCGGAGACTGCAAGCCAGGAGTTCTCATACCAATACTTTTGGCCAGGCGGGACATGTATCGTTTTGTGAGGATGTCCTCCCAGTCTAGCCTCTTGTGAGCACCCTCAGGGGCACGCAGCAGCATGATCTGTGATGACTGTGTCCCTTGGACACAGCAAATTATTTATCAGGGTACAGGGGCAATAAAATTATCCAATCACAGTGATCACATGTGTAAACATGAGCTGCATTTTGCAGCATTGGCTCTCCTTTACATCATGCAGAGAGTGTATGTGTGGAGAAGGAGAGCTGACCTGTAGTGGATCTCTTAGTTTACAGTGTTTTATGGTGCTTTACAGTGGTCGAGAGGAGAGGAGGCAGGAGCTGAAAAATGTTACACCCTAAATATGGGTGGAAAATGTAACATGTTCCAAAAGTGAACTTATCCTGTAAAATAAAAACAAAAACAGTGGTGATCAAATACTGCCAAAACAAAGCTCTATCTTCTTTTAAAAAAAAAAATATTTGGGTACAGTATTGCATGCCCAAGTAAAGTCATTTAACTTGTGACAGCGCTTACATTTGAAAAATGGCCTGGGCAGAAAGGGGGTGAAACAGTCTGTTCTTGAGGTGGTTAAAAAGTTAAGCTCTGAGAGACAGGCTGTTGTGTAAAGAGGAGAGAACTGTTCACAAGCCTGCATCGCAAGAAAAAGCTGCTATAATGAGCTGCCTGAAAAATGTGCATGTCCTGGACTCTCAGGTTGGTGAGCCTTGTGCCTTGTGTATTGTACTGAAGGATGCATGCTTTGTAAATTCCTGTGCTGAAGAAACTATTTTATGAAAAATAGACTACAAGGCCATTAGGTAGTAGATGTGTGTGGATTCATTTTGAAAAATAAGGATACCGCTTGGTGTCACTATAAAAAAAAGTAGAATAGTGGGGATATATATAATTACAAAAAAGAAGAGGAGAAGGCAGCAGAATGTAGCAGTGAAAGTAGCCATTTTGTCAGGTTAAAAGGAAAAACATCTCACAATGATAGTACAAGGGTGATGGTACATACCCATTTGGAGATGTTTAAAGCCCAACATTTGGAAATTTTAAAATTACCACTTGCAGTGGAGCTATTTCCACACTTTAAGGGTTCACTGCTAATTTTGTCTTGGGGGAAGTAAAAACACTTTTACTTACCTGATGCTCTGCTTCCCTTGTCATGTGGCACTCCCCCATACTCTGGGGGAGGAGTCTCCCTCTGCATCATCATGTCTAATGGACCCTGCATTGGTCTTGATACTCTCAGGACTTTAGATAAACAACAAAGGAAGTTGCTACTACCCCAGTTGAATGAAACTCCTCCTGCGTTGTCAGGTGCAGGATGTGCAATTGCTCCGCTGCCAATATAATGAGTAGTTGAGGATAATCTGCAACTCCATACATGCTCTTAGTCAGTCCAGATTTATTATATCTCCATAAGATATACAGTAGATGTTAACGTGTTTCAGCCATAATGGCCTTGCTCACAACATTCAAGGTTGTCAGGACTTTAGACTTTGGGGGAGAAGTCACTAAGGAGGACTATTTAAGTAAATCTTTTTTTTTGTATCCCCTTCACCTAAATTAACAATCTACCCTTGCAGTTTGGGCACAGCCCACAGCTTTTCCTGAGCTGGGCTTTAACAATAAATCTGAACTTGGGATATGAGATAGTGATGCTGAAAGAGCATGTTGTATGAGCATCAGAGCATATACTGTTTGCTGCTGATAATTTCTGTTATTTCTTTTTATTTTATTGACCAAGATGGCAAAATACTCTGTTTGGGGACTTTAGGCTTGTTTGGGAACTGCCCTCTGTGTTCACTGGAGGATCTTGAGGTGTTTGTAGGCAGGTAGTGATTAATGCTGGCCCAGTGGGAAGGTAGGGGCCAGCTGTAATTCCTGGGTTTTTCTTGGCGGGTTTTTCTGAGTCTGACCCAATGTTTCTGTGTGATATAAAAAGGATGGAGGTCCAGACCCAGAAGAGAAATTGTGTGGAGTGGAGTAAGGGGAAAGAGAAGGAGGAATTTCATTTACGTCTGGTTCACCTTTCCAGGTCCCGCCTTATGCCGTTACCAGAGTCTGATGGCCAGTAACATGCCGAAGTTAGAACTAGAGTCCAGACATGAACTCAACCAGTATTGGAATTTTGCTTGAGCAGGTATGCTAGGGCAGCCACAACCAAGAAATTAGGGACTAAGGGTGTTTGGAAATGTTTGCACTTCATCTTAGACCGTTGATTGTCTTTGTCATTATGTTAATTTATTCTTCAACTCAAATGTTTGAAACTTTGCCTTTGCCTGATCTGAAGTTACTAGACGCACTGACATGTGAAGACAGAGGTACAAAAAGCTCACTCAGGATTGCTAGGGTAAATTCACAATGCCACTTTGAAAAGTTAATTACATACAAAGGCAAACATGCATCTGTTTATCATAAAAAATTAGCTCCCAGGCCTTGACACATATATAATTCAGTTCTAAGGATATTGATTTAGAAATATGGAACAGAACAGGTAACTATTGGCAACTACAAAAATAAGTTATTAGTTATTTTTAGTAGTATGGTATCTTGGCTTATGTATTCGGTTTTTGTGCATTTATTCTCTGAGGGGGCTCTCTTGGAGTCTCTTAGTTATGTGAAGCAAGAGCCCGATCACAGAATGTTCCCATTTGGAATGACTGGCTCAACCCCTGTCAAGGGGTCACATACCAAGATCATAAGGGGAAACCACTGTGCTGCCAGAATATTCTGATTGTTTAAACTGTATGACCACTGCACCATTATAAGACCTCATACACACGGATGTTTTTACAGCCACATTTTTCATATTTTTTTGCAGCTTAAAAACGCATCTCCATGTTATTCAATGGCCCCATACACAACGCTGACATTTTTGAGCTGTAGATGGCATCTGCGTTTGTAAGCTGCAAACAGAACTCATGGGCAGCACATTCTGAAGCTGCAGCGCTAGAGCATTTTTGACGCTGAGCTGCCAAAGCTCTCACTGACACTCACTAACGTGCAATAGCGTCATAGCAACGTTAACCAGCGTTTTTAGCGCCAGCGTTTTCAGATCCAAAAATAGCAAAGGGACATATTTTCAAGCAAAACGCAACGTAGCGCTGACGCTCAATAACGCGCATTAACAGCAATGTAAAATGCCGATGAAATTGCGTTTTCAGCGCTGATTTTTTTCCTGGCGGCGGTCCCGATGTTACAGCTCGTTTTTTCAATATGCCCGTGTGTATGAGGCCTAATGTGTGCACTGTTTTGTAATTTGTTCTCTTGTTTTTTTCAATAAAATCTATTGTTAAAAAAAAGAGCTCACTCAGTGTGAAAATACAAGTGGTTATGAAGGGTAATGAAGGTTTCTCTAGCAGCCTGTCATTAAGCATGTACATGTGGCAGATGTGATAGCCTTTTGCAGCAAAGAAGATGTTGTCGTCTTCAGCAGTGATCCGTCTGCCGTAGCAATGGGAGCAGGTCTGCACCACCAGGGCTCTCATCTTGTACACAGGTAGGAAGACAAAGCGTTAAGTGCACGCATGGAGTCCATTCCAAGTGCACAACGGGACCGCATACCATTACTTAAAGTGAGGAAGTGGTGATAAGCTGGACAGCTGAAGAGAGGAAGGACTCTGCGTGTCCCTCCTAAATGCACAAGTAACCGTGGTGATGCTTAATACATCAGGAGAGTTTATTAGAGTTCATTCATCTGTTCAAGCAAGGGTACCCTATGTGTAAGGCAGTGACCCCATTTAAAGTGTCTAGCGTAACCGAGTGTGAGCCTTGCTTGGTGCTCAATGAGGCGAGGAAGCATGGAGAATGTGACGCCCACCCCATCACCCTGCCCTACAACATGTTGGTTTGAACCCTCACTGTGATACTGTCACAAGACTTGGTAAGGTGGTTTCTGTTTCCTTGGAAAGAGGAGAGATCCCTTGTGCATGTGCTAAGTAACAAAAGACTGATGTTTACTGTAATAGCTCCATAGAACTGTGATTTATGAAGAAGTTATACTCGGATAAGTGTTGAACAAGTCAGCAGGGTGTCTCTTTTACATATTATTTCTTTAAATGTCTTACTTGCAGTTATTTGTTCTTTCTGATTTCCAGTGCTGCACAGTGATTATGCTTTTGTGCTCAATGCAACTTGTATTTTGTCTCAACAGCTTTCCATCTGGATTGCTGACTGCATGTCTGATATGCATTTATCCACTAGAGAAGAAAACTACACATTTGCATATGTATATGTACATTTCAGTATGTGCATATGAAAATGACATAAACATATTTATTTTCTACAAAAAAACTCAATCTATTTTTAGTGAAAATATTCCATTAGTTTCTATTTCCCAAGACAGTACAAGACAGTGAGTTCTTGGGTTTGAAGCACATGTGCATTTTATTTGTGAATCTAGTATCACCCTCTATGTGTAGTAAGTATACAATTTTATCTTAAACATGAAAGCAAAATCTATTTATCCAGAGGCACATATCTGTCTATTGTTAGGAGCTTCTGACATGATCTGGCTTGACTGCATCCTGAAATGTTAACCAGATTCTGTGTACTATAACAGACAATCCTATTGAAAGCGCAAGAAACCTATTTGTGATAATATATTCCTCACTTTTTTTATACATAGCAAGTTAATTGGATTTGTATTGAATTGGTAGCAGAGGGATAGTGAGCTGCTACTTTCTTGTCCCATCTCCTGGAATAAGACTTTCATCATGAACAATGGAGGCTTATAATCATTTTTTCACTGATATCTAACAAAAATGTATTGAGTATGCAC
Source organism: Glandirana rugosa (assembly GCA_018402905.1). Lineage (NCBI taxonomy): Eukaryota > Metazoa > Chordata > Amphibia > Anura > Ranidae > Glandirana > Glandirana rugosa. Next base: position 648,963 of record BLSH010123562.1, on the reverse strand, counting down.
CCCAGCCATCTCTAAGCCTATACTATTTCTATGCTTTTTTATTTAAGCTGTCATATACATTCCACCCTATTACTCTCTCCACGATTATGAAAATCAACGGATGTTGTATCTATTTGCCAAATACAAACTAGGTTCTTGAAGTTCTTCTTCACTTTTGTTTATACTTTGAGTAGAATTTATATAAAAAGTTATATACTGATTCATTAAAGCCTACGTTTAGTCAAACATTAAAAAAGCATGTGACATTGATAGTAAGCAAGGTTCCGTGTATTGCTGGCTCTTTAATGAAAATCTTTCTCCTCCAATCCCCCCCATCCCCGCCACCATAATCTTCTGGTGCTGCCGGGGTTAATAGAGCCAAGGGACCTGTCATATGCATCCATCTAGACTGTCAACTATGCTCACTCTTTCCACCAACCTCCTCCAATTATAGAAGCTGTACCATAGCTTCTATGAATGAAAAAGATTTATGAATGAAGGATGGGCTGATGATCAAAAGGTCTGCCTCCTCCATTTATAGATCACATTTCATTCAAAGAAGCTATAGTAAAGACTCTATCAATGAAAAAAGGTGTGGAAAATGTAGGCATAGTTGGAACTCCTGATGAGTGCATATGCCAGCTTCCTTGGCTCTATTGCCCCCACTGTACTGGAAGACTGAGGCGCAAAGGTAGGGGAGGAAGATTTAAATTGAAACACCAGCCATCAGCAAAAGGAGAACATCACATTGCTAGTAAGTAGAGTTGAGCGAACCTCTGGAAGTTCGGGTTCTGCTGGTCCGTCCGAACTTCGGGACAAAGTCCGGGTCCGGGTCCGGACGGAACCCGAACGATCGCACGGACAACGAACCCCATTGAAATCAATGGGGACCCGAACTTTTAGGCACAAAAATGGCTGTAGGAAAGTCCTGGAAAGCCCTAGAGGGCTGCAAAAGGAAGTAAAATGGGGATAAGGGTAGGGCAAGTGCCCTACAAAAAAATGGGGACAGGGAAATAACTGTAAATATTTTTAAAAAAATAAAAACATAAAGAAAGCAAAAATGGAGGTGAATGTGGATCATCTTCAAACTGTGTCTGAAATGTATTAATTAACGGTAGAAGCCATATAACTGTTCTAAAATCATCTTCAAACTAGGGCAAGTGCCCTACAAATAAATGGGGATAGGGAAAGGAAAACGTCGGGAGATCCCGAAAGGTCCTGAAAGGATGTCGGTAAAAACACGGATTTTCAAGCCCAGGGGTAACTAAAGTTACCCCAAGCAACAGGCACGCTAGCAAGCCCAAGGCAGGCCTGGGCCTGGGCCTGAAACAGGGCTTCAAGCCTGCCTGGTCGTCTTGGGCTTGAAGGTCTCCAAGCGAGTTGAGATGAATGATCGTTACACTACAAGAGGAAAACGACTACCGACCACAAAGTTAAATTTAGAAGGAGGGGATGGAAACGCGGAGTCAGAAGGTCATGTCACCCC